>OZ007498.1:193535507-193637921 GCA_963931805.1 Microdon myrmicae | reverse complement strand
CGCCACCAGGGATTCCAGCAACAGCAACATCCTCGACGTCGACGACAGTTTGGGGACTAGGACCCCAAATTTATTTTTTCTCAATTTGCCATATTTTATATCCTGCTATTTCTATACTATATTAGCAAAAACATCAAGTCGAGGAAGATGATAGGAGAAAAACGCATTGATGCCTGAATTGAACTGATGAATTCAAATGCACCGGTACACAATCTTTAATTCACCAGTTTCGCAAGCAAATATTTGGAGAGATGAGTTGAGCCATGGCCGTGAAAAAGTTTATTTATTTATTGGCCTGTAGGAACCCGGAAGTTCATGACCTCACCGACTCGACTCCGCCATCGATCCCTGTCCTGTGCACTCTCCTTCCACGCTTGATCAGCCGATCTGATATCCTCAAGGTCAAACCTACCATTGTCCTCTCATCCCCGTCGCGGCCGTCCTACTGGTCTCTTTCCCGTTGGTCTACCGTCAAGAATTCTACGCACGGTTCTATAGTTGCCAATTCGCGCCACGTGTCCGGCCCATCTTAATCTTCGCGACTTGATTACTCTCACTATTGTAGGTTTGCGGTATAGCTCTTCTAGTTCGTGGTTGTGGAGTTTCCTCTATTGTCCTGCCTTCTCGTCATATTTACCTCCAAAGATACACCTTTATTATTATTATTATTTATTGGCCCGTAAGAACCCGGAAGTTCATGACCTCACCGACTCGGCTTCGCCATCGTTCCCTGTCCTGGGCACTCTCCTTCCACGCTTCACCATTCGATCCGATCTCCTCAAGGTCAAACCTAACATTGTCCTCCCATCTCCGTCGCGGCCGTCCTACCGGTCTCTTTCCCGTTGGTCTACCGTCAAGAATTTTATGCACGGTCCTATCGTTCCCCATTCGCGCCACGTGTCCGGTCCATCTTAATCTTCGCGACTTGATTACTCTCACTATTGTAGGTTTGCGATATAGCTCTTCCAATTCGTGGTTATGGAGTCTCCTCCATTGTCCTGCCTCCTCGTCATATTTACCTCCAAAGATGCCCCTCAAAACTTTATTCTCGAATACGCGGAATTTGTTTTCTTCCCGTTTTGTGAGAGCTCATGTTTCGCATGCATATAGAACAATCGGCATGATTATGGTTCTATAGACACGGATCTTTATGTTACGTGATAGCAGTCTGGATTTCAGCAGTTTACTGACTGCATGCCAACTCGCGTTGCCGGAATGCAGTCGCTTGTTAATTTCCTTCGACATTTCATTACTGGCCGTCAGTATCGTTCCCAGATATTTAAATTCTTCAACTTTTTCAAATATCTTACCTCTGACGTTTATATGTGTTATCTGAGGTCCACCTGCTCTCGCCGTAATCATGTATTTTGTTTTGTCTTCATTTATTCCTAGGCCCACCTCTTCTGCCGGTTACGTGATGATTTCACAGTTTTTACTTACAGTTTCTAGATTATCGCCCAAAACGGCGATGTCATCCGCATAGGCGAGCACTTTCGTGACCCCGTTCAGGGATGATCCGGCCATGTTGTCGTCTTGTACCTTTCTGATGACATACTCGAGGAAAAGATTAAAAAGACATGGTGAGAGGCCATCTCCCTGTTTTAGTCCGTCGCGGATTTCAAATGGTTCTGAGAGGTGGTTTTCTATTCTAACTCGCCCTTTGTTTTCGTTCATGCAAATTTGAATGAGGGCGGCATATTTTTCGGGATTCCCAGCTCAACTAAAATATGGTAGAGTTTTTGTCTTGCGACTGAGTCGTAGTATTTTTTGAAATCAACGAACAGTTGGTGAACCGTCTCTCCGTGTTCCCACTTCTTTTCCAGCATTTGCCTTATTGTGAACAGTTGGTCGCTTGTTAACCGGTTCCTACGGAATACGCATTGATAGTCTCCCACTATTTCTTCTGCGTACGTGAAAATGCCTATAAAAAAAAATAGGCAGCCTTGTTTTCACCGAAGCAGTTAATTGAGTGGCTCCACTGAATAATGGATCGCGAGCAAATATTTGGACAGGTGGAAGCGTACACCAAGTTCAGTTGAGCAACGTCCATGAAAATACCTATGAAACAATTAGGCAGCCTTATTTAAATGGCTTCCCTTTTTTGATAAATGTGTCATCAAAACTCCGATCTTGTTGCTACCCCAACCCTATATTATTGTACTGACGACGACGAAGGTCCTATATTTCCAACTTGACTATTAACCGGTAGCCCCGGTAGAAGTTAATGTTGTAGATCGAGAGGAAATGGGGGATGAAGTATTTTTTTGGGGAATTGGATATTCGCTGACTTCCAGGTGTTTGTAAGTAACAAATATTTGAAAACATTTCGCATCAGATTGGCAAGCGCACAAGGTCATCTATTCAAAAGCACACTTTATTTTTCTATTCATGACTTTTTATTTGCAGTCACAACTGATGTCATCAAATTTGCTGTGGTTTGATAACTTTCACATTTTATTTGCTTTCATTACTTCTTGCAGAAAACTCATGCAAACTACCTGGGGAGTCGAGATTAAAAAAATGTAATCGAAATCCTTTTCTAAACTAAAACACGTTTCATTACAACACTTCAAAGTCAAGATCGTGACAAAGCTACATATTTATAATACTGTTTTGAAAACTCATTTCATATTTTACAACAAAAAAAACTACAAGAAAAATCCAAGAATAAAATAAAGTATACAAGGCGGAACCGTAAAGCCACACAATTTCATCAAAGCCACCAACGACGATAGGTCTTCTTCGGAAGAATGAAATTTTCAGTAGGTATAAAATGAGGTAAGTGGGACACAAAACTGTGTTAGTTCCTCCTTGAAATGTCACCAGTTGTTGCGTCAATTTACTCTAGAGTAATAACTGATAATAATGAAGTCATCAGGGCAGATGCTTCAAAGGATGTTCAGTTCGTTGAAATCCAAACAAAGATTATAACTTCTACACACAAAAATCACAACAAAAATTTAGGTGAGTTAGATTAAGTTATTAGTACATTTTATTGAAATTTAGAAAAACTACAAAAACTGGGTTTTTGAAGAGTTAAGAGATTAACCCAGTTTGTGTTTAGTTAAGTTAGTCTAGCTCTAAGTTATCTTGTTACGTAAGTAACATCTCCCCATCGCCTTTGTTTTAACTAGAACACATAAAATAAATACTGGCGGCGTGTAAACCCAATTTCTTTTCGGCGGTGGTGGCTTTGGCTAGTTTCGAAGTCGACCGCCGTCGAGGATGAGTCGTCGAAGATGAATTGTCGAAGGAGATGGGGAGTTGACAGGCAGGGGAGTAGAGAGAAGACCGCCGAGGTAAGAGGAAGTGCCATGGCAGTTAAGTTCGGAGGAGAGAAGTATTGAAAGAAAGACGAACGATACGATAGAGTTTCGGTAGAAGGAAGAAAAGTTGAAAACCAAGAAAAACCTTAAAGACTGTGTAAAAGAAATGTTCTGTTTAAAGTGTTAAATTGAATTAAATCTTTGTCGGAAGAAATCGATGTTTAATAAAGTATCTATTGGTGCGTGTCAGAACTGTTATCTTGTTCTTTGTTCGTGTTTGAACTGTAAAGAAGATTGGAACCGAGAGCCGGTGAATCTTGGCTCGGCAGCAGTTTACACATTTTTACATCTGCTTAACCTGTGATGTGGATGAAACCAGGTAAACCGTAAATATATAACCGTCCGTCCACAGGTATTAAAAGACTATCCGCTGACTATTGGGTGCTGATTGGGAGCCGTTAAGTGTGAACGCCGACCCTACGCCACAACGGTTTCGTTACGCTTCAATTGGGATTACCTCTACATGACAGAATGGTATGAGTAAAAAAGTCGATTCAATTACCAACAGAAGAAAAGGAGCTTCAAATTCCAATTATTTACGGTTTATGTTGAATATTATATGACAAACTGACTGAAACCTTATCTTGAAATTGGCACACATCCATTACATCACAAACTGGCAACTGATTATCTATAGTAAAACTCTTACAACTGACGCTGCGGACTGCGGCGGAAAACCTTACGTTGAATTACATCACTAATCTTTATTCGACACCTGTCACTGCCATCAGGATCGAAAAAGACATTATGTTGAATTGGTCTTAAATATTTATTCAACAAACTGGGTCATTATTACATTAAAACTGGCGGCGGTCACTATCATTATCCAACAAGTGCTCCATACCTTATCTGACGGACCTTATGTCGAAAACGGTCGACTCTTTACATCAACTGGTGGTCAAACTTTTAACCAACAACTGGCGCTGCGAACTTGCCACCCAATATACTCAATACATTATCCCACAATCTAAGCTAGAGTTGATGCGTTTTTTATATAGCTAATAAGTTACTATTACAGAAGAAAACAAAAAAAAAGTTAGAATTCAGGAGAGTGTGATTAAGAGATGGAGTTTGAAAGCAGAAGTCATCATCATCGGCACTACAACCGGGAACCGGTCTTGGCCTTATTTAGCAAGTCCTGAGGCTTGTTAAATTTTCCATAATGATTTATTTTTTCTGGGTAAGATCATTAGTCTTGCGCCAGGGGCTCCCCGACGGGGAATCGAACCCCGGTCTCCCGGGTGACAGGCGGGTATACTAACCACTATACTATCGAGGAGCCCTATTGAAAGCAGAAGTGTTGAGGTTAAAACCGAAAGAGGGTTGACTTTGAGTAAGCAAAACTTAAGAAGCGTCGTTGAATGATCTCAATTCTGGGTATGTGAGTTATGTGATGAGGTGACCAGACCTGACTGGCATATTTTAGAAGAAGGCAAACATAGGAAGGTAGATCATTGCTTTAATAATTAGGTTTCCCATATATATGGTCATGCATCTGTGTTGGTTTATAATGAACGCAATGTTAGCCTCAACATCATGTTGTTTCACACTCAACTGCTCTGATGAGATCGTTTGAATGCACTTTTAATTATTTCTCTGGTATTCTACAATTGTTTCCCCCGGGAATATTACATCTCTCACCATTAGGTTTTTGTCGGAAGTTATCGCACTATAAGCCATGAAACTCATCCTCGAAGATATATATATATTTTGGCCCAAGTGGGTAAAATGAAACAAATTGAAGAAGGAGAAAACAAAACAAAACCAGCGAAGGAACGGAGAAAGTAAAAGATGTCTTGTATATATATATATATTGATTATATTGCCTATTTGAGTTGTGTATGATGCTACGATAACTGTGACGTCTACACATTGGTAATGAAATTAGGTTGGCTCGTCTGAAGATACTGTAGAAACCTGTACTCCATACGGAAGGTATGATGGTCGTAGGGAAGAAAATGAAATCGTCAAAGCATATCGCAAGGTTCGATAAGAGCAATAATGTCATAAGGTACATACCACGTGGTGTATATGCCGCGAATATTTTGATAATAAGCGTTAAAAAGCCTTGGGGATTGAAATTTTCAAACCCACCTAACCATTTAATATTTACGGTGATCCCTTAATTGGGAGAGTCGACCATCTGAGTCATCTGTACGAATTGGCAAATACCTGTGTTTATTCTTCTACTTTATGACGTGTCTCATGCAAATTCTAATTCATTCTTTATTTTGCCCGCCTCTCACTCTCTTGGTCCTACGGTCGTTATGTGTCATCATTTGAATTAATTGTTTGAAGTGTCCAAAAAGCGTTTTTATGAACATAAAGAAAACACGACTGAAACGTATTAGGTGAAGTACATTTCTCTAGGGTGAGTTTAGAAGTCACGGGTAATAATAATTGGGAACATCCCAAGAGACGTATGCTTGTACGCTCATATCCTGTAACAATGCGCTAAAAGCAATTGAAGGAACTGAGACCCACATTGGTAGACGATGCAAAGTAATATCTATAAGAGCATGATGTGGAAAATCACATTTGGTTTATAAGATGACTGCAGTGAGATTATATTTGAAAGAAAATCTCACATTTGTTTAAATAGTAAACCATTGTTTTGACAGTCATCAATAGTGCACGCTCTCAGTGAATTTGTAAACATAGAAACAA
The DNA here is from genome assembly GCA_963931805.1 of Microdon myrmicae. Taxonomy (NCBI): domain Eukaryota; kingdom Metazoa; phylum Arthropoda; class Insecta; order Diptera; family Syrphidae; genus Microdon; species Microdon myrmicae. The sequence goes on along the minus strand of OZ007498.1, from coordinate 193,631,928 downwards.
TTCACACATGTTCACACATCCATTATTGCAATTTGCCATCGAGCCATTTCATTAAGTTTGGAAAAAAAAGTCCCATGGTGCTTACGAAGCAATTCGTATTTCAAATCATTTTATTTTTTGCCACTGATAGAGACGGACTTGGCCAAATAAAATAAAGTTTCTGCCAACACAAATAAAAAATCTGGCTTCCATAATTCAGATTATCAGATTCCGTTCTTGAAGAAGTCATATCATGGCGAGATAAGGTAATTATTACTATGATAAGCTCACGATACTGGATCAATGATAACTACGTCTGGAGTAACACGTGGTGGTAATCATATAATAAATGCATAGGCAGATTGAACTGGGCAAATCAAATGGGATATATGTTTTGTTTTTTACGAAAATCATTAAAATGCTGGCTGAAGGTCTTTTTTTTTTTTTTGGGGGGAATTGAAAAAAAGACTAAACGATTTAAGAATTTTTTCATGGAACGTCCGCTCACTATACAGAGCTCGAGCTGCACAGCAGCTAGCCGATGCCCTGTCCGAATATAAGGCGGACATAACAGCATTACAAGAAATAAGATGGACGGGGAGTGGTGTTTTTCAAAGACGCGAGTATGACATTTATTACAGCTGTCATGAAAGACACCATGTGCTCGGGGTAGGCTTTCTAGTCAGCCAAAAACTGAAGCCTACCATCATCGGCTTTAATGCAATAAACGAAAGACTATGCACTCTTAGCGTGCGAGGCAAGTTTAAGAACATAAGCCTCATAAAAGTTCACGGACCTACAGAGGAGTCCCCTGACGACGAAAAAGAAGAATTCTACGAGAACGTCGAACGGACCTTCAATGCCTACCCAAGATACCATGTGAAAATCCTTCTTGGTGATTTGAATGCGAAAATTGGTCGGGAGCCGGTTTTCAGGCACTACGCAGGTTCCCATAGTTTGCATGAGAAGAGAAATGGACACGCCTTAAGAATACTGTCATTAGTACTGCCAACTCCATCTTAGGCAGTAGTCGTAGAGTGCAAACTAGCGACTGAACGTAAGAATGCTACATACCGGGCAATGCAGCAGTCTCATAGGACGCGGGTGCGCGAGGAGAAATACAAAGAGCTCAGAAGATCTGAAAAAAAGCTTCACAGACTAAAGAAAACTTCCTGGGAAAAAAACCTTGTCTGTGAAATAGAGAAAAGTAGAGAGCGAGGTGCGCACCAGGCGCGGAAGTTCTACCAAATAATCCGCAGTATGACGCGGTACACACCACGCTGCACTTACTGCAAGGATAAAGAGGGTAATCTGGAGCGACGGGAAGTGCACTTCAATGAATTGCTAAATGGTCAGCTCACAGAAGAATTGGAGGCTCCACCGATGCAAGATAAGGCCAAATGCTGCCGCCACCAAGCATTGAGGAAACATGAAAAGCCATAAGACAGCTCAAAATCAAATAAAGCCCCGGAGCTGATGGCATACCAGCTGAGCTGATCAAACAAGGAGGGACAACGTTACATCACGCAATTCATGAAATCGTGGTGCGCATATGGGAGCAAGAGGAGGTGCCGGAAGATTGGCGTCGTGATATAATTTGCCCCATACATAAGAAGAGAGATATCACACTGTGCAGCAACTATAGGGGTATAACATTGCTGAGTATCGCCTATAAGGTAATCTCCACTATCCTATAAGATCGGATAGCCGCATACGATAAAGACATCGCTGGTCAGTGTGGCTTCATCCCAGGCAAATCAGCAACTGATCTGATATTCACCCTTGGGCAGTCGATGGAAAAATGTCAGGAATTTAAGATTCCAACTTGCTGGATGTGTTTCGCCTCCTCAGACATTTTCCCGCGATACCCATCAATCTGAGAATGCGCATCAATGCAGGTTGAAAGTCAGCTTCAGGCACACAAATAAACATAGAGAGTCATTTTTTACCTGAACCATACGAATGTGGAATTTTTTACCTGATCATGTGTTTCCTGGCCGTTGTGATGTCCAGGCATTCAAGACCAATATACATCGACACCTAAACTTCAAAGTACCCTTTTATGCAAAACAGTATACTTATGTGAAACGTGCAAGAGAAAGCCATTATTTTATGTTGTAAATTGTTTCGAAAAATCATCATTATCATCGGCACTACAACCGGGAACCGGCCTTGGCCTTATTTAGCAAGTTCTGAGACTTGTTAAATTTTCCATAATGATTTGTGTTTTCCGGGCAAGGTCTTGCGCCAAAGGCTCCCCGATGGGGAATCGAACTATACTATCGATGAGTAATACATCGACTAATATATTCATTTGTTTTGTTCTTAAATAACTACATTTGACCATAGAAAAATGGAACAAACTAATTCGTATTCCCAATACATACATCATCATCATCATCGGCACTACAACCGGGATCCGGTCTTGGTCTTATTTAGCAAGTCTCTCCACCGGTATCCGGTCCTTATCCGAGACTTGTTAAATTGTCCATAATAAGTTGTTTTTCCAGGCAAGGTTATTCCCCCACTTGGTAGGAACCTTGACGAAAAATACCATACATTAAAAACATGAAAATAATTATTAGAATCTCAGATATGTGGTACTTTTTCACAAAAAACAAAAAAAGAAACCATAATTATGAATATTTTTTCTTACATACGTGCATATTTTAATTATATTAGGAACAGAGAAGAGTTAATAAAAATCCAAACGAAAATAGAGAGGAGAATAAACGAATAAAATATAAATACAAAGGAAAAGGGAAAGAAAAGCGTAGCCTCTATGATGTAGAGCAAATTTGTGGATGCAAAGCCCTTTCTTCTATATATAGTTACCACCAGCTATTGTGGGATCAGTCTCTTATTGATTTATGTCATTCGTTGATCAGGTATGAGATCTCATGGAAATAGTCTCGGATATTTATAGTAGTATAACACCGATTTTTTTACCAAGCCCAGTACAAATATTACTTTCTGATATCTATTTTTTTAAGCCAAAGAATCGTTAAGATCTTTTTGATCTATCCGAAATCTGAGTTGTTATTGCAGGTGATTTTAATGTGAATAATTCTCCTCACATATATGAAGTTTGACTGAAACATATTCCAAGTTGAAGATATAGATATATATATGGGTAGATAATTTGAGCCTTTTCTCCAGTCTAACATTCACCCATATTTTTATAAATATATTATAGATAGGGTCCTCCTCCTTCTTCTTCTTTCATTTGGCCACAACTCACTCCTTCTTTAGGAAGTAAATTTCCGCAAAATTAACACCTACATCAATGAATCTACTATGCGGCTACCTTTTGACGGGATGCATCTTCTCAATTTTAAAAGATCGTCTTAATGAATCACATAAACAAAAAGGGAAATAATTTATCATCTCATTACTAAACTTTCGCACAAGTCTTAAGATTTCAGTGCAAGGTTCTCATCTTTCTAACGTTTTTTTTTTCGGATTCCTATCGTTTATCATCTCTGCTTCAAAGGTTGTTTATAAAGTCAATATAATTCTTTCAAATGGGTACCTTTTTACCGGAAACACTGGTTCACTGCTTTCTCTCAACTGCTTCCTTGGTATTCCTGAAGATAGCCGTTTAAATGCGACCTTAGAAATGTTTATAAACACACTCCCTTTCTGTATGTAAATTAAATCAAACTTTCAACGTCATTTCTTTACCTGAAACTCTAGCCTCGTTCAATCAAGATCTTAATAATTTTTCAGCCAGGGATCTGGGAAATTGCATAGGGCTCATATTCCCCATATCTCAATCCATCTAGTCAAATATATCTAGTTGTTTCCGCGATTTTATCTTCTCTGTGATCAACCTACACCTCTTGTTCAGTTTTTTCGATGCTTCGACTTAGAGTACAATCGGAATTTAATATTTCTGTGGACATATTGACGAGATAATCCTTAAAGAGTGCTCACTCGGTTATTAAGCCAGTTTTAGTTCGGAAGAAATGAGGTCTTCGCCCCGATCAAAAACAAATCAAATTTTTGCATATGATGCCACATACAACACCGCTATGATGCATCAGGCTACATCCAAGTCAGCACACAAGAGTACCGGATAAAACGATGATGATTTTGTAATACTGAACGATATTTGGCAGAAAGAGGTGGATAAAATTAAATACACGTTAGTGCTCCGTGTGTAGGAAATAAACTCGACAAGAAAATTTCATACCCGAAATGATCACTTTAAATGAAGTAACCTGATTGTATTTGTCTGCCATCCGGTTGTGCAGTCCTGAAATCTTGCTGAAATTGTTTTGAAACTAAATTCTACCGCTTCCGTCCCCGGTATAAAACATAACATTGATCAGGTTCTGATACACGGTCACGTAAGGGCTACGCCAATTCCCAATTCTGATTTCACAACCCAACAATGGCACCGGTTTAAAGAGAGGACCTATTTCAAATAATAAAAACCTGAATTAATGGAAATGTGAAGAACACAGTCCAATGGAACACAAATGTACTGAGGTCTCCGAAGGAGTACTACGCCACTTATCAAATGCTTCATTGTTTTGAGTTACATAAACTGGGCAAGCAATTGAAGCAACTCATAAATGTACCTGATAGTAACAGAAGGTCATCCATCTACAAATGAGGCATGATACTGTGGGGGTTCTCTATATTACATGGAGAACCAACCCACAATTCCCACCACAATTTCCGTCTTATTTCGACCGCTTTCAGCGTGTCATACTAACCCCTACCCCACCGTGCGGTATTCACCTGAGAATCATTGATTTCCCAAAGGACGCATAGCTAAACTCATTATCCTATGCAGATAATGCATAATTGAGTTTAGCTAATCTTTTGCCATACGGCAACTCCATTTTGCTAGCCCATGAGATTTCCACCCGAAATCACATCATGTCGGTTAGCAACAACAAGTCAAAGCAAACAACGCTGTTGCATAACCATGCAACGGCTGGGGTAATTCCAAATTATTCGAGTTTGGTTCTCATGATAAATTACCCTAGCCAATTTGGCGTCACTTCGGCTTTTCCGTAGATCATCCATTCGCTTGGGATCAATGATCTCTTTTCGCTGGTGAATAGCACCCACCACATTTCCTCTCCTCCATAATTCTGTCTCCCTACGGTTCAACGCACTCTGAGAACACCACAGCCGTAACACTAGGGCAGTAGATCATTCTCAGAAGCTGCATTGATTCATGCACACACAACCAAACCCACCCCCGAGATCATAGTACATCGTGTGTCTGTTCTCTCATTCTACCATGTTCGTCGACTATCGAATTAACCGATGTATTCACCACACATCGACGGGCGTGGCAATGAGAGAGCAGATGTATGATCTCTATTGGTTGTCCTGTGTACAAAACTAAAATTACCCATCTTCATCCCTAATTCATGTCAGTCGCTATCCAACCACTTTCGCCGCTCGGAGTTAAATTTCATTGCTTCGATTTTTAGACAGTCGAATATAGTCGCTACTCAATCACCATCGCGGGTGCACACGCTCGAGTCACAAGTTTTGAAAATAATCTGATTTACAACTAAAACATTATTTGCGAATGGAGACGTACCGTGAAATCAATCATTAATACTTAATAATCAAGAACTTCATAGTGCACTAGCTACATCGAAACGCGAAATTTGCTATTTAAATTCGTTGCTTATAGAGCAACTAGAAAAATATTCTCGGCTGAAGAATCGTATTGTTGCTGAACTACAAAAAGTAACTAGTGTATAATTAGAGATAAACTTAGTATAAAATAAAAATAACAAAAAATTCAATCAAAATCAGTGCCTTCTATTTTCCCCTGTTCTTTACTTTGCGTTTGGGATGTTTGATATTATTTATCCAGTGACGTCGTTGGGAAGAAAGTGAATCTGTACCCATGATCGGCATAATACTTCTTCACCCCCACAATACCGTTAAATACGTGGGTATTAATGATCTCTGTGACCGATATTAGCCGCAAAGTTGCAATATGAGTGGGCGAGGGAAGCTAAAGTGGTCATCAACAATATTGAAAAAAATTTCATTGACAAGTAAAACGTTCCATTAACCCTAAGTCGCGATAACCAAGCAATTTTTTCACTCGCCCTAAATAAATTGGGGAACCTGTATCCAAATTTAAAATAATATCGGATAACGAAAGGTACTATCATTTTTGAAGTTTTTGATATTTTCGAATATTTCTCCGAATACACTAACCAATAATACCGCTCAAGGAAATGTCGACAGATTAATTTAAAATAAATACATACAGTCGAGTCGAAAATACCAACAAGTGGTATTTGAAATGTACTTTTACTATTAACAACAGATAATAACGTTTTATTCAAATACACAGAAAAATAATTTCGTTCCCCACCCGATTAGCGTAAATGCGGTGTATAAATTACCGCGTATGTATTTTAGAATCACCATAGCCACAGGCATTAAATACCAGTTTTCATCGACGCCTTTAGTCTTCACTTACTTACTAAAATGTGGCTTATAAGATTAATAATTAAAATTAATTGACAATTTATAAAACGAGCTGGCTCATTATTTGTTAATATTGATATATAATTACTTTTACAAAACTAAATAATGATAACAAACGAACCGAAGGAAAAGAACATCTGGACAATAATTCCACTAGTATTTCAACTTCACGGAGACAAAACAATGATAACTTGTCATTAGAAAAACAGATGTAATAGCCTAAAGAGGCACACAAATTATCACTACCAAATGGAAATTTAAAATGCGCTTCTACTGAATGAGGCATTTATTAATTATGCCAATTGAATTTATTTATGGTGCTATTATATTATATTATATATATTATATACAATACTTAAATATCTCTCTGCAAAAGACTTAGAAAGTAGAATATAAATGCACGTCATATTAATTTGAAGACTTTGAAAAATTTATTGAATGTTGTAATTGAACTCCGAAATTATTTAACGGTTTAAGAGTAGTAATCTTTAAAAAAAAAAAAGCGCTATAAAAGCTAAAATATAAAAGCACTCATTTATTAAAAGGAAAAATTCTGATAATCTATATCTGCAAGTTTTATGTGAATCGCGTACTTTATAAACTTCTTATTAAACCTACTATTAAAATAATTTTCCCTCATTGTTCAGTTTTCACTGAAGGTTCAATGGATGGTGGCAGAAATACACTCAGTAGTTCAGTTTGCGATAATTAGAAAAAATTACTGTACAGCATTACTTCCAGCTCAGTTGTTTTAAACGATTTACCTAATTACAGTACATAAAGTTTCTAAAGAAATGAACCTACAGCAAATTGTATTCGCAGCTTTTTCCTTTTTGTTTTCTCTCAGATAGTTGATGTATGAAATTGCTCCATTTTTCCCGTGGTGGTTTTTTTCCGAAAGCTCTACATTTAAAAGGAGCTAACATTTATCAGCCAATAGTCCTAGATTCATATTATCATTACAAAATTATTCCTTTATTTCCTTCAAATGAAACAGGGAAGATTCAATACATGACGTTACTGACGATGAGATTACTGTGTCGTAATGCGGATGCCTTGAACGGAAATGGTATCATATCATTGACACGTTTCCATCTACTAGCGCAATAATAAAAGGCTCAACAAAAGGTACATACTACGTGGAATTGATATAAATAAATGCGCTCCGTAAACACATGGAAGTACACATTGAACATTTTCAAGTTCAGCAGCTCACTGTTTAAAAATGAAGAGTATACTCGTAGACCCGCAAAACGGGAAGTTCCTAGAAATTATTGAATTTCTCTTTTACGAGAATGGCATGGAAGTCAACAGAGCTTATGACTTATTTATGTTAAAAGTAGGTTGGTTGGGCGGTTGGTTGAGTTGATTATGCTCAATTGTACTGCGGTTGGCTTACATCGTCATTCAATGTCATATTGATAATCTTACAATGGCGCCAAAAGTTATGACTTCGTTAATGTGGTTGTTTCAATATACAGGTTATATTTCCAAATCATCCCCACACAAATCTCTTACCGAGCTACCGACTGGACTGATCATTTTAACATCGTATTCGTTTTCAAAAACGAATACGGAACAATTTTGTGTAAAAATTATACAATTCAACTCAATCTTATTAGCTGGTCAACCATTTAGCTCCCTGCAATGGAAGCGATCTCATCCGTAATTTCTTAGGGTGACCTAGTCCAATTAACAATACGAGTGTGCTATGGTCTTTTGAAATGTTCTTATCAGCATTTGCTTTCTTCATATTCTTTAGCATTGGTTTTTCGTCCAGCGATATATACTCGTTGTGTTGAATCTGCAAATATGACGTATGTAATATGTATTCGATTAATGTGAAAAGCTGTTTTTGTATCTACTTTCTTGAGCGTAAAATGAAATGTCAGGGGTTTTAACACGTCTTGCTAATTGTGAAGAATTTTTCAATTGGCTTTCAGTGCCTTCAATCAAACATTTTCTGCCTCCAACGTCAGTCTTCTTTAAGGTGCATTTTAAATGGATTTTATGTGTTCCTTAGAAAAATTATTTTTTTGGTCAATGATGCCAAAGATATTAATACAGTGCGCATATTAACTACGGCGTCCTCTTACTGAATATAAGAAACAACGTCTTGTCCAGGAGAACATGCTGTGGTCGTAACTATTCTAAATTAGTGGAAGTGCAACTAGTACCTTATAGAGATTACCGCATCCCCCAATACTGGCTATAATACCCAATGTGTATTAACAAAGGGCTTCATAGTTAATCATTTATTCCAATTCCTTTAACAGATCCTGTTGCATAATAGTGCACCTATACAAGACGCTAGAAGTCAGTATCACACAACTCATCTAAAATATAGGGAAAGAGGGAGTAAACAATGCTGTTGACAAAATTTGTTTAATACTTTTCTCAGAAAAACCGGTAGCGCTGAGTTAGTACCCTGAGACGTTATTAGATAGCCTAATATATCATGTTCTATGATAGTCTTCATCACAAATCAGCGCCGGATGTCACAAAAATGCCGATGGAATTGCGGCTTCATTCCAAACAGACAGGATGTCATACGTTTACCCTTAGAAAAGAGATGCAAAATACATTTTTAAAACTTATTTTGTTAGTTGTTCTAGTTGTAAAACCAATAGAAAACTGTATCAAACAAAACCCTCGACAACCGGTCTCTTTTTAAAACAATATTGTACAATATGGCTCCTCGATAGTATAGTGATTAGTATACCCGCCTGCCACGCGGGAGACCGGGGTTCGATTCCCCGTCAGGGAGCCTCTGGCACAAGACTAATAAACTTGTCCGGAGAAAAAAAATCATTATGGAAAATTTAACAAGCCTCAGGACTTGCTAAATAAGGCCAACACCGGCTCCCGGTTGTAATGCCGATGATGATGATTGTACAATATATTTTGGCACAGTTGATGATTAATTTCATCAGTAATAGCGCAATCGACAGGGAAGAGAAAAAATCCTCTTTTTTGGAGAGCAAAAAGGCCTTGTTACACAACATGATTCTGATCTATGCGATAACGACTTGAAGAAATGACTCGGCCACAATTTTGCCAATAATCTTGAAATTCTATCTACAAAAAGTTCAACAGTTCGACAGCGTGAATCACAATTACCACCCCACTCTCCAGAGTGGTGTCCCAACGGCAGTTGAGTAGGATGTAGAACAGAGCGGATATAAACGACAGCAACGGATGATCAGTCACGTCCAGAGCGGTGTCCAAATGGCAGGACCCACGAATGTCGCAGAGAAAAGACTAAAACTGCGGGTAGAGGTTGCAAAAGGCAGTTAAGTCGAGATTTTAAATTTGACGTTTTTTTTTTTTTGCGCCCCTTTTCTGACACCGACGCGTTGTCAGCTGGCGGGTGACAATTGGAAAATGGCAGGCAAAAGTACCAGATTTCGCCAGCACAATTATTTCTGAATCCGCAACATTTCGCCCGCCTTCACAAATTGTTGCGAATAGTACCCTATGTGAAGGGAGGGCTCTTGTGTCGAGGTCCTGATTGATGCGATTGTGAGATGAGCTGCCGATGGTTGTTGAAAGGATGATGACTTTGTTGGGGGCGTTTCCATGAGATGGATGAGAAGTTACTGGGGGAGACCGCCCACCATTAGGAGCGCTGAAAGCTCCTGTTTTTTGTTATTTTTTCATATGCACGTGGTTGGCTCCGACGATGTCCTGAGCTTCTCGGTAAACTGAGATCACCTGTCGCCCTTATGATTGCTCGTCGCTCTAAGGATATGTCCGGTGGTCGTGTCATGCAGGTCATCGATAGTGGTTTGTTCCATGGGCCTCTTGTATGGCACGTGGAACCGATAGTGACGAAACCTTGCCTCCATTCGCTGAGATCCATCACGGTTTATGGTCACAGAGCCAGCCAATTGATCTGGGTTGGAGTTGTAGGTTCGCAACCAACGACCAATGGCCACGTGATGGCTGGTGAAGGATCTCGTCACACCGGAACTGAATGATGTGGTGGGCGTTGCGCCCGTTAGCACCCATCCCAAGTAATTAACCGGAGTGATAAGGTCTGAGGTGTCGGGCTTCCTCACCCCCTCCATGACGAGGGAAGGGTACAGATCAGCCGCGATGATGAGTTCCACCCTGTCTGTCGATGGGATGTTTGGATCCGCGGGCTCTACGCCCGCTGCGATGGAGAGGTTTTTGGGCAGAAGTCGTGGGGGTGGCACGTAGTCTATGATGGTCCAACTTCGGGAGCAGTCGCAGAAAAACAGTATCGTGATTGAGGATTGCGCCCTCGTCGCCTGGTAGCGAGCACCTCCGACCTCTTAAACAAGGATTAACAGTGCCTGGCGGCGGAGGCACAGCCGTTAGGCGAGGGACTCTAAGCAGGTGCGTATAACGGCACGAACCTCGATTCCGCATTGGGGCTCCGATTGGACGAAGACGCATGCTGTAGCCAGGAGCATCGACCGCAGGGGATGGGCCTTTATCGTGTGAGCGGTACCCGCTTCCGCGGTTGATGGTGAGTAGGGCGTTGGGGTTGAGGTTATACTGGCGTGGAGTAGAGTTTGGTGTTCTCCCTGATACTGTCTATAAGTCTTGGAGAGGCAGTCGCGGACCAGGCGCCTCCCCAGGCAGTTGAAGCACAGGTTTCGTTGACCTGCATTTAATTTTCGGTATACCGGACTGAGCGCTTCAAATCCCTCGTAGGAGCTAATGGAGTGCGATGATCGGCAAAACGAGCGGAAGGTTGGCGGTGTGGGTGGAGGGTGAGGCCGTGTGCAGTGAGAGACGTGACCTCTTGTTGGGGTACGGTTGGTCGTTCTGTAGAGTCCGTTGGGAGTGATGACTCTAGGCAACTCAACGAACTCCAACCGCTCGACCCTGGTTTTTAGGAAGGCGTTGAGCTGCTGGTCTGTGGGGGGCCGTGGTGTTTCTTTGCGCTGTCTTCTAATCACGTCACGTGCGTGGATCCAGGTAGACGAGTATGTCGTCCCAGGTGCTTACGGGACGGCCAAGTGCATCCAGGGACTTGAAAGTCATTGGTGGCGTCGCGGATTTGACGTAGGCCCACAGTGAATTCCTTGTGGATGGCAGGTACGTGGAGGAGAGCGAAAAAGGCAGAGTGGACTCCATGACGGGGATGTTTTTGATGGCCCTAGCGGCGTTGTCACGGAGAATAGATGTTAGGTAGTAGAGACGGTCCACATGCGTGAGTTTGGGTGGCCCGCTAGTACTGCCCGGAATAGGTCTTTGATTGGCTTCCATTCCCAGTATCTGCCCGAGAATGTTGGTATCTGCACTGGAGACAGTTTACGGGGGTGGGCGCGAGGTGTGTATTTGTGAATCTGCAACAATATGTCACCGGGTATATATATATACCTCTCCTCGGGATGGAGGATGGCCAGGCCTTCGAATCTGGGTAAAGCTTGAGATTGCTCGGCGTCGCGGTCTGTGGGAATGTATCGCGGCATAAACACATGTCGAGCATTTTAAAATCAAGAGATATTTCAGTCCGGCCCAAATTTTTGTTCTGTATAAATCGAATATTGCTCTCATGATTGGAGCTCTGCTCCTAAACATACCCTCGACCCACTTAAGATCAGACAGAGAGGAGCGATCCCCCTGATCGGGGCAACGCGCTGGCGTCAGGACTGCAGTCGCTATCCCATCGAAGGGGCGTAGCTGACTCCTTTGGCATTGTTCCGCGGCAATTCGGTTTATATGCGCTCCACAAGACAATCCGACGGGTCGCACCAATTTGCGATTCATCTCCCAACGGCGCGAATATCCCCGCGTCAGGACTTGTTCCGAAGAACTGCAACGGTTATATGGTGGCATCTAAGAGCGCAAGGCCCGACGCTATAGGTTCGTCTCTCCTGAGAGAAGTATAATGACAACAATAATAATTATGAATATAAAAAAAAAAAAAAAAAAAAAAAAAAAAAAAAAAAAAAAAAAAAAACCTTGACCAGGTATAAATATAATTTGTTTAAGGGTCGTGTTACGCACTTCCGGGAAAGTGTCGCTCTGATAATTAAGGATAGCAGACTCATTAATAACCTGTATTGCAAGATAGGCATACAAAATAATTAGAGTCTTGCGAAATATGCGTCGCTACTGGACGTGGGGTAGTCATTAAATTAATGAATAAAACATTCGTCCTTCGTCAAACGAATTTTAAGCATAAAAAAAAGAAACGAATAATGTATCTTTCGATATTCATGATCGAAGTAGAAAACAGAGACAGTCATCGTCCAGAAGGGACCAAAGGGTCGGACCACAAAGCAAATCTAAAACGGAAGTAGTTTTTAAAACCCATCGCCCATTTTTATTTAAGAAACGAGGCGATCAAACTTGTAATATAAGACGGATGTGTTGTGTCGTATGTATCCTGTGTGTGCGTGTGTGGAATATATAGGATCCTTGTAAATTAAATAAAGTAAAACTATACATGAATACGGTAACAGAGTGTGTTTTATTATAAAGTGAAGTCTGCGGAAGTGAGTTACAAGCCATGTGTAACATCTGGATTAGAGCAGAGCTCATACTGTGGCAGAAACTGATAAGCAATATCACTTCGCGTTTATGCGGGTAGGCCACGATGTGGAAAGAACAGAGGCGCTAAGTTATAATTAGATATATTGAAGTCGGAAATATTAATTATTATCTGGATTACGCTAAGTACAAGAATTGCTGTTTTCTTGTTAGAAGCGTGGCCAGACACAGAGGAGAAATTACATTTTAGGCTGCGAAGGGTAAAGTGATCGACACGAAATTCCCGTTCCATTGAAATTGCCAGACACAAAAAACCAATACCGCCTCAGAAAAGGTTGCCAGTCAGGATCAGCGATAGATGAGCGAAAGCAACCACTACCTGTGTTATGCCCTTGTAATATATGCCCCACTAGATCCATGCCAAAAACCAGGTTACATCCTTTCCATGACGAATATTACATTACTGAAACAACAAAAATTCTCCAAAGATTATAAATCAATCAAGTATCAATGCCCAAGGGACGTAACAGAGGTGCGAAAAAATTAAAAACAGACACAAGGGAAGGTAGGGGTATGCGGTTTTCCCGCACAGTACTCTTCCACACATTTTCGTACTACAACGCATTTATCGAGATTCGTTTGATTACTTCGAATCTCCAAGCAAGAACCACCAAATGAAACAAACCGCAACAATCCATCAACTTACTTTCCAAAAATTCATTAAACAAAAATGGAATGAAATCCTTTTCTCTTCAATTCACTCATATTTTAACACCGACTTGTAACGTATGTACACAAATTTCTACGTGGGAGTTATGAAGATTTGCTTTGACCATACGAGGTGGGATTTTTGTCGTCTTTCCTAATCCTGAGAAGCCACATTCTTAAGATCATGTATGTACGTATATTCTCTGATTTCCAATAATAAGGGTGATTTGGGTACAATATATGGATCCATTGAAATTCCATTCAAGACTGCAAAATTGTAGTCTCTCCAAGGACTGCAGTTGAAGTGACCAACACCCATCCATCAAATCATACGTTATCTTGTTTTTATTTTCAGATTTCCTTGCTTTAAATAAACGCATGTAACAAAAGTGACAGTTCTGCTCCTACACACAAACTAAACGTAGGTTAAGGGAAACGACTCAAACTTATTTCAGAAGTGTCTCTTGAAGTTGAATGGATACGTAATATAGAAGCTCTATGAAAAGCTAAACTGCTGCAATGACCTTTGGCGTATTTGAATAAACTGTTTAATCCCGTTGAAATAATTAATGAGAGATTCATCACCTCCAAGAGGTGAATGAAACACACTTAAATGGCATGTAGCAGCAGGTATTTACAAAATGCGTCTGTTATATTATATGCGTATGTTATATTATAATAATACTTCGTTTATAGTATGGATATTATAACAGTAGGTTCAAATAAATTCAAGATGGTAAAAACATTTACGTATTCTCTGGACAAATACTTGCAAAAGCTCAACGAAATCTTTATTTATTTGTTAATGGGTTTTATTTCCGAGAACACTTTTTTACCACTTTGGTGTGATAGTAATTTATCAATGGCAAGCGAGTGTGAATCGAAACAAACAATTGGGTAATATATTTGAAAAACAGAGGTTTGAATGTATTATGGGTGTTTCTAATTAAGTTTATGGGCAAAAATTTATTCATCGAACAAGTTTTAAGAACTTGCCGAGGCATATTAACAGAGTACATTTTGTGCTGCTAAAATTTGAGTTGTTCACCAAAGACAGAATCCAATCGAAATCTTTAGTTCTAATGAGGGCAATGGACTTCTTTGGAAATATATAGGAAAACAACTTGATTCACATTTATGCAAATTTTCCAATTAAGTCAGTTATCATGCAATCCATAATGGAAACCATTTGATGTTAAAGTGTAGCCTACAGAATAAACAATTTGAATTATTTGAAGAATGATTTTTTCATTCAGAGATCGCTGGGTTTAACAATTATTCAATGAAGTTAAAACATAATAATCGTTGTTAGTAGAAAAACGATCAAAATTCCTATCTCGTGTAAGCATCGTCACCGATCATCTAGCGTGGAATAAAGTTCAAAGTCAATCCAAATTAGAAAATCGATGAAAAAATAATCCAGCTGTAGTAACAGTTCTTTTATCCTACTCACTCTTTTCTGGCTTTTTAAATGATTCCAACTTAGTGCTAAATCTTATTTAAGAATTTAATTTTTCTTATATATGAAATTACAATTACTCATCGTGAGAATGGAGGCGTCTAAATGTAAAAATAGAATGATTAGCCTTTTGGAGTAGTTGATATAATTTCGGAGTAGTTCTCTATCCAACACTTGAACACATTCCATGTTGAAGGCCATGCTGGAAAAATGAAATAGCGTCAGCTTTGCTATCAAACTTTAGAGTATTAAATATTTGCTTATACTGACGTATGATTTTCAATGTTGGGAGCATGTGCCCTATGAAATTCATTTTTATGGTATAAATAACTTCAAGATAAATTAATTCGAGTAGCTCCCGTTTGAATTCGCATAATCGGGAGTGTTTACTTCATGAAATTAATTTGAAGGGTACTTGTGAAACCGTGGATATTGTCAGCAGTTAGCACGCTCTATTACCGTCAAGCCTTATCTTTCGCGGCATGGGCTCCGACTTGGTTCGCTACATGCGATATGATAGATGCAACTATTTTATATCAAAGCTAATTCTGTCTTTAAGGTATCGTCGGTACAATTTATTGTCATTTGGAGAAGATATTGAGTTATGATGTCTGTCTTTCAAATTATCCATTGTGACGCATTGTACCCGCTAAACACTTCATCAAATTACTAATCCAATTAGGATTGAAGAAGTTCTAGGTCGCCTTGCGTAAGAGGTAGATAGAATAAGGACTGTTTGTGCAATTATCATTAAATACACTACTGAAAAAGGTGCATGTTATTGGATTCCATGTTAAATTGTGTCTATAAACATCGAAAATCAGCTGTCATGGATAATAATAGGCTAGCTTCAGACGTGGTCACATTAAGCGGCGACCATATAAACCAGTATTGTAATTAACCACCCAATAAAGTGTAATTCAAACCGATTGTGCTTTCGATAAAACATGCACGACATATCGGAAAAGGTCTCATCAACAAAGTGATATTTGAGATTAATGTACTCCTGACAATCTGTATAGTGTTTCCAATTAGTGCTATTCTGATACGTTAATTTAGTACTTTGCTGTCAACAGGATAGTGTCTAATTTTTCTAGATACCATAAGTGTCCAACAAGCATTATAACGCCAAATGGCATAGCAGACGGATTGCCGAATGGTTAAATGTTGTCGATTTTGCTGACACCATAGGTATACTTATTGTATTTTGGGTGAATCGCGTCGATTTTGCTGACAACATAGCTAAACCTATTGGATTTTGGTTTAACTTGGAATTGGTTTGTTGTTCATAAACCCAACTACGTAATATTCCGCATATCCCTGTGGTATCTGTGTCATTAATGTGTTATATAGCTACATCATTGATATGGTTTCTGTGACATACTGCCTTTCGTCACATGTAAATGAACTGATTTATTGTAAACTGCGACGAAAACTTACCATGAGTGAGGTAACTGTAGTTAAGTCGGTTAAAAAACACTCCCATCTGTGTATGGTTGTTAATATTATAAAAAAGGGACTATTTTTAAAAACAATAAAATGGAACAACATTAAAAAAAAAAAAACAGGGCGCAGTAATTCAAATAAAATAATACCATACATAAAAAATTGTTGGAAATGATTTGAGTGGCATTTAGAGCTTCAGATATTTGAAGAACATGCTGGCGAGAGGTGAGGGCAGGTTATAGTAAAGTGTTGAAGCGCCGCTTAAGATTGGTGGTGGGAATGGTTAAGGAGGCGGTGCTTGAGAGCATGGGTAGAGAGGTCGAAGCCAAACAAGGTGGAATTGGAATCGACATTTCTCAGCATCCGCGAAAGTGGTTCATTGTGAGGGGGAATGCAGAGAAGGTGGGGATTACGCGTATTTCGGCGGTTTGTGTTCGGAGGTAGGCGCAATCGACCGAGTCGAAGGGGACTCCATGAATGAACATTATGTCAGCCACGACCCTACGCTCCTCAGGGGTTCTGAGGTTGATTAATTTGAAACGGTTAATGTACGGGCGAAGGATTAAGGGGTTTTCCCATCCTAGCCCTCGGAGAGCGAACGTTGAATACTTTCGACTCTTAAGAAGGTCACGAGAAGATGAGGGTGGTAGTGGTCTATAGACGTAAGGACGAAAGGGCTGGGTAAGACAGATGTGTTGATAGGGTCTGTTGTGAATATGAGGTCAAGCTGGTCAAAATTAATTGCTTAAGAGGTAAAAGAGCATCTCCTACCAATTTATGAAGATTTATCTAGAGATGATTTACTCCAAAGATGCTTGAGTGGTCATATATTTCGATCGGATATTTAATGAGGGATACAGATCCATTCTTTTAGTTACGGACAAATTCGATATAATTATTGGCACATATGGCAAAGTTTTCGCCGAAAACACCAATGAAGTGCGTAGCTCTACAGAACCGGAGAAGACTTTCCGAGACAAGAGCAGCTCGTACAGCCCGAAAACAGCAGCAGCATGAAAAAAACAGCTTTTCGAGGAAGCAGAAGGTCTATTATATGAACCTGGGATTGCTGATTGATCGGTAAGTAACTACAATTAATCGTTTTATCGTACTAAAACTTTAAACAATATTATCTCGAAACTATATTTTCAAAAACTGCTCGTCTCGTAGCTCAAGAAGTTATTGATCGACTTGACTGTAACTTTGTGAGGCTTTTCTCTATATCATTATCGAAAGGATGTACCCAAGGTTTTAAAGATTTCTTGTAAATATAATACTTTTTTGCTATGACAAATTTCGAAAAAATAGTGCAACATTTGAACATTTTATTAAACTGCGTACTTAGTTTGTAATTTTATATTTTTTATCATTTTATATGTTTATCCTTCCCGTGCATATGCCAGAAATAGTAAGTAATTTTATGTTTTTGTTTCAGATCGATAGAAAAAGAGTGACAAGTGCAACTCTTTTGGTCCTCGCATCAGAAACGCCCGAAGAAAAATGTTACTGAACAGCTATTTTATAAGCAAATAAGGTGTTTTTGTACTCTTGAAAGTTCAAATAAAATTATATTAAAAGTTCAAAATGATGCGATTATTTTATGACCTTTAAAAACACTGAAAAAAATCACTCATTTTGAGGCGTCTAAGGGTAAGGATTTGATCTTACGAGTATAACATGAATATCCTATCATAAACTCTGCTAGATCATCATTTACGGATGCTATTCTAACCAAAATCAGGCTTCTATACGGAAAATAACAATAATTGATTTGTTTATGAACGTAAAATGTTAGCGATTTAAAGTTAAATTCCCGCTGAAATAAATATCATATTGCGAAAGAACCCGAAAAGTATTAGGTGTACAATAAGTTCCCGGCGTTTGGCAAAAGATGGCCCCCACCAAAAAATTATTTAGAAATTGTCAGATGTCAAACGCAACCTGTGAGTTTAAACACGTGTTAAGAACATAACCTCAAAATATTAGTGACTTTGTATCAGCTTTTTTTTTTTTTTTGTGCAAAAATGTCTAATTTTGTGCCAAATAAACGTCATTTGCGGGAACTTTTGATTTACATTCTTAATTTGAAGAAATCTGCCCCCAAGGCGCATCGATTACTTGTAGAAGCATATGGTGAGGTTACTTTGAGTGAGAGAAATTGTCGTGAGTGGTTTCAAAAGTTTAAAAACGGTGAGTTTGACGTGGAAGACAAAGAACGAAGTGGAAGGCCGAGAGTGTACGAAGACAAGGAATTGGAATCAATATTGGAGGAAGATCCATCCCAAACGCAAAAAGAACTTGCACGTACATTAGATGTAACGCAACAAGCAATTTCACATCGTTTAACCCTTATGTCAATGACCGGCTACCCAGGTACCCATTTCGTCGCAATTTCACGATCACGATCACTATCTTGTCGCAATTTCACGATTGCTCAGCCTAGTAGACGAATTTCGGTCCCATGTCTTAGATCATCTCCATTCAAACGTTTCTGAATGATAATTACAAAATTTCAATGAAAAAAAAATTTTTTTTTACTTTCAAATTGACATTTTAAAAAATTGTATTCTGATCCACCTACCGGGTACCCGGGTATCCCATTTAAAAAGCATTGAGAATGATGAAGAATGATGCAAAATTGTATGTTAAATAGTTAATTAATAATTAATTATTGATAATTAACTATTTAAATAACTAATAATTAATGAAAAACAATCAAAATGCATTTAAATTAACAAACAAATTTATTCAGAAGGACTTCTGTGACATGCATTACATTCAACCAACGTAGTTGCGTGTTCGTCGCAAACCGGCATTTCACATTGCCGACACGCTTTTCTTGTTTTTCGCCGCTTTTTCAGGGCCTGCGATAAACAAATATGGCAACAACTAGTGACCTTTTTTCTTCCTGTACTATCCAGGGGCGGACATGCTGTCTGGGTCGTCGGCACGAGCGGCCGAACCTTGCCGATGATGGACTCGATAGCAAGTTTTATTATTTATTATTAATATTATTATTATATGGTTTATTATTTAATATTATTAAATACATTAACAATATTAATTTTAATATTATTACCTGTTGAATTGAGTACGTGTCAACAAAGTCGTCATTTTGCAGATGCTCAGATGCACAAAGGACGCTGACTGAACCACGCTTTCTCTAATGCCGGATTCGAATGGTTTCACCATAAACTCGCAAGTTATAAATAGAAAGTTGACCGTACGTTATTCGTCAACCGAATACTCGAGATCCCCCTAGCAGGTATAACTGCATTTGTTACACACCTGCCGATCCTGACCTTGCTCTGCGCCGATTTCAATAGGCCTTTTGTAGCCGCAGATAGTCAAAATTCTTTATATTTATAAAAAATAATTATATAAAATACAGAAAATATTCACAATATATTTGTTTCTGATAAACAAATTAACATCTATTGTAAAATATTTGTTTTAACATTGTTAAAACAATGTTTCTATATGTGGGTAGCCGGGTACCCGACCATTGACTACTGTCGGTTGGTCATTGACATAAGGGTTAAAATCGTTAGGGATGATTCAAAAACAAGGAAATTGGGTTCCAAACGAACTGAAACCGAGAGACGTTGAACGCCGACTTTGCATAAGTGAAATGCTGCTTGCCAGGCAAAAAAAAAGAGCATTTTTTTGCATCGTATAGTCACTGGGGTTAAAAAATGGATCCACTACGATAACCCAAAGAAGAGAAAATCATGGGGACCACCTGGCCATGCTTCAACATCGAGAGCCAAACCGATTTTTTCATGGGAAAAAACTCATGCTGTGTATTTGGTGGGATCAGATTGGTGTCGTGTATTATGAATTGCTGAAACCGAGTGAAACCATCACTTGAGTTCTCTACCGAGCACAATTAATGAGATTAAGCCGAGCACTCACGGAAAAACGCGCCCATTACTACTCCAGACATAACAAAATTATTCTTCTCTATGATAATCCTCGTCCGCATGTTGCGGTGCCGGTGAAAATCTGTTTGAAAACACTTCATTGGGAGTCGTACTCCACCTGCCGTATTCACCAGACCTTACCCCTTCTGCTTATCACTTATTTCGATCCATGGCACATGGTCTATCCAAGCAGCACTTTACAACGTATGAAGATACCAAAAAATGGGTCGATTCGTGGATATCCTCAAAAGATAAAGTGTTCTTCCGACGTGATATCCGGATGCTTCCAGAAAGATGGTAAAAAGTAGTGTCTAGTAATGGACAATACTTTGAATAAAATGTAATGTATCGTACTTTCACAATAAATTCCTAATTTTTTTATAGAAAACGAAAACTTATTTATACACCTAATAATATAATTTCGAATGTACGTGACTTGGCCTCCGATATAGTGAGAAGAGCTGGACTAAATTATAATCGCACTGAAACCAGAAGTATCGGTATTAATTGTTATCTGCGCTTCGCTTTGTGCAATAATTTCTTGACACGGATGCTGCACTATTCTGCACGGAACTCTCGTGACTCTATGATAAAACATTGGCGCTCGGTTAGTGTTCACGGTACTGTTCTGCACACGGGATTCTTTACCATAGCTTCTTCAATTCGTCTATGAACTGGTTTCTCGACATCTTTATGCGGCACAGTAATTACTTTATTACTCATTAGCGCTGTTACGTTTAACAGCACATACATCATCGAAGCAGACATTCCAATCCCTATGTTTTGTCTCGATCCTGACGAGGAATGTCGTCAGCCGAGATCGTTGCAGATGTAGTTCCGAAAATGTTTTATCTCGATCCTGACGAGGAATGTCGTCAGCCGAGATCCTATCTGATGTTGTTCCGCCGAACGAGGAATGTCGTTCGGGGAATTGTGACGGTAGCACGTTGCCTGAAACTAAATTTGTAGAGATGAAGGGCACAGCAATACCTTTTTATAACTCTCAAGCCGCCAATCTTGGGATGATCACTGTTTGTGTTCCTTCTGTTTTGTCAACCAAAAGTCAAAATATTTATGTTTCAACAATTGTTTAATTCAAATTTTTAAACAGTAAATTGCTCATGTCAAACACCAAAACACAAGTCGGTAATTGTTTTAAAGCAACATTCAATTCAATAGCATCGATCAATTGATCCGCACCAAAACAGTAAGTAATTATTTGCGCACCAAAAACACCGTATCTGACAGTAATTCAATTTCTGCCCCAACAACAGTAAACAAACATGAGATGACAGTTTCTCCACTGTCATCGTGTTGTTGGCATGTGTGGTGAATATGTGTCGGGGAGAGTACTAGACGATGGAATAGATTCTCCCCGAGCATATAATCATGAATCCAAAACACCTATGTTTCCTCACTTAATATAATCCTGTTGATTTAAATCTGATAAGCGGACACAACTACAGTCGGATTACTATGCAAATCATACAGTGGCCCAAGCCGATTTTGACAGCGATGAATCAATAAGTTGCCTATTTGATTGCAAGTTATACAATTGATGGATATGCAGCTGGGTTTATAGATAATTTTATGTATTGTACAAACTTTGTATTCATATCCGGCATAGCTATCTCTGTCAATCGTCGTTCTTCTCATTAGTTTCTCTTGCAACCTAAGGGAGCCGATTGCCTATACACGGGCTTCGAATACTTTTACTACTCAAAACGCTTCGCAGAGGTTGCATAATCTTAGAAGTCGATATGAATGGGTTTCATATTGTTCTCTTTTTACCTAGCCATTTCCATCACGTTGTCTTAGATGGTAATTGTTACGTATGTCAAATATTTTGCAATCGTCATATTTTATCATACGAAGCTTTCCATTAGTTCTGCAATTGTTGGATTTCACGAGTGAGTTACCCTTGATAACTTCAAAAAGGAATACGCAAATTAACTTAACAGCGGTTTTTGAATTTTCGCCAAGAAAAATATAATTCCTGGCATTGTATTATAAATTGGGTCCAAGACACCACAGCTTAATTAGGGTGGGCTGTCAACTGCAAGAACAATCACATATCCAGGAAGAATTAGAGTAATCATCTCTTCCGAAAATTTTAAATTGCAATGATTTTCTTAGAATATCTAAATTGAAATTAACGACTATCACCTGAATTAAATGATTAAGGTCTTATTAAACTCACCCTAATCATAACAAGGAAGAAGAGTTGGCGAGTTCGGTGAGTTAGAGCAACATGAAGCCACTGCATTTATAAGTCATTTTTCATGACAAAGTAATTCCCTCTATTTTCTAGTTAAAATGGAAATTGTACACTTTTATCTAAATATAATGATCGTCTTGACAAGTTAACTGGGCTCCTCGATAGTATAGTGGTTAGTATACCCGCCTGTCACCCGGGAGACCGGGGTTCGATTCCCCGTCGGGGAGCCCCTGGCGCAAGACTAATGACCTTGCCCAGACAAAATAAATCATTATGGAAAATTTAACAAGCCTCAGGACTTGCTAAATAAGGCCAAGACCGGTTCCCGGTTGTAGTGCCGATGATGATGATGATGACAAGTTAACTATCTAAATTAAATCTACCAGCCAAAGGGAATATTTATTTATAACCCATAATGGACTAATAACAAAGTACGTCTTGGTCTGACATCTCAAAACACAGCTCCATAAGATTTAAAATAATATAAATCATCCAACTTCGTCACGTGTTTGAATAATAAAAGATCGTGCATAAAATGAGCCATACACTTTAGAGGAACGAGAAGCGAATTAGCTTGTAAAATCTAAACGATTTTATGAATGCATGAAAACCATTCGTTATAGTAAGTAGGTAATCAATAGCAATTATCATAAAGATTTAATGATGCCACCACTAAACGTGAATACAAGTGTTTAATGGTGAATGTGATTGTAACGATTTCTTACACTTGTATGCGGTTCATAAACTTCCTGCTCATATTTCAAAAATTTGACAATTACCCGCAGTATTTTCTAAAGCACTCTTTTTCATCGCTGCCGCAATTATACTTATGTTGACTGCCATACCAACATACGTGCGATATGACAGATCCTTGAAAACACAACCCCCTATGCACTGAAAAATGTGTACTTAGCATTAATAAGGCAGATCTTTTAAATTGGTAATCATGTAAACCTTCATTTGGATATTCTATAAACTCACTACACTTTTATGTTCCAAAGTCATTATAACAGTAAATGGGCATGAAGGAGCTATAGTGTGAGACTTAAATTGTCCCCTTTTCGTTTCGAATTGCCACAACTGAAAAATGACCTCGATTCGTGCTCGTTGTACTTGCACTCTTTATGTAAACAGGATTTCTTTGTAGATCCTTACACGCGCCATAGTTTAGCGCTCTCCAGTATTAAGGTTTTCAATTCCCACAATGATAGGATTAATGGAGTCTTCCGTTAAGCGGTTGTTATGCTCTCAGGGGATAAATAGATATATTTTTTTCATTCCCTTTATTCAAAGTGGGTCGTACGGTCAAAATTGAGAGGGACAATCAGTGTCATGCTTGTTTAGTAGTATTGGAGGCTGATACAATAATTTTATAGAAGTAAGCTTCAATTCACAAATACAACTTTATAAATCGCACTAATTTCATTAATCAATCAATGCGCAATTTGAATATCTGATACAAAAATTACTAGTAATTTGGAGTTGTTCTGCGGCGAGGGTTCTTTAAGGAAAGTAGATTTGGTTATAGATTTTTAAACGTCACGTAAGCAAGTCCTAAAGTGACTGTTGATTTTTATAAGGACAGCAAGATAGGTGGTACGAACAATTTGATTTGTGTTATGCATTTTACTTATGGGAGAAGATACGATTTCATGAATACCAACGAAGCACAGCAGTTTATTAATCATAGTCATTCTTTATTGGAAAATTCATTTAAAAAACACATAAGTTTATTTAATATACCCATTGAAAAAAATAATAATACTCTAGTGCAACTCATTGAGGTGTCATAAATATCGGAATAATAAAGTGTGGGAAACAACGATCAGTGGAGCACCGATTCCAGGAAGCTACTAAGGAAAGCAACACTCAGGAAACGAGCGAACGAGAAGACGGCTGCGGGCCTATATAAGGCGACCACATCGGCAGAGGAGGAGGAGTAAGCACTAGCTATCATTATAAGTAGTAAACACACCCAACTTACTTCTCGATATTAACAGAATATTGGAATACAAATAGGTGGTACTACGGTTAGACCACAGGACAGGATGAAATACCTTAGGTTCATCAAAGGGGCCTCGGTCGGTCTAAGCAACTGCACAACATTTTGAAGTAGAACAACAAAGTTGACGTCAAAGTTAAGCTTCCTTGCTATAAGCAGCTAATCCGATCTAGAATATCGTGGAATATCACCTATACGAAGGCGCCTCCATATCGACCACCCATATCGACGAGTAACTTGCTACAATTAGCATACAAGTACCTCGAAGGCATCCAGAACAGCGAGAACCTACTTGTACGGGAGTCTTGCGTTCTTGACCCTTCCCTCTCTTTCGATCTCTTCGGATCAGACCACCACAATTTCTTCTTCAGTACAAAATTGAAGAAACCACCCTTTCCAACAGCATTCCCCTCTATAATAAAGGATTCCTGGACTCATCCCTTAGGGTATATTGCTAACACACCACACACACGCACAGTACAGGACGGCACAAACATACACACACCGACCAATGCGCATATTATCAGACGCCAAAGACACGTGTTCTACGTTTACCACCGCACTCAAGACCCACCGGTCTTGTACGATTTCTATCCCACCATCCCTCCATCCAAGTAGTTAGATAACACCTGAACTACACAAGCGTTAGCCCTGGCGGAGCTACAGTACATTCCACCAGATTATTAAGTGTTGGCGATGCATCACGTCGAGACGAATTCCCAGGAAAGGCAAGGCAAGCGCCAGCTCACAAGTGCCCGAGAAACAACAATCAGAGGCGCGTCGATTCCAGAAAGCCATTAAGAAAAACAGCACCCCGGAAACGAGCGAACGAGAGGACGACTGTGGGCCTATATAATGATTCTGGTTATCGCAAGATGACCAGAAGACAGAGGCACGATGAAGGACACATCTGTCCTTGTCGCGCCAAAGTCGGCCTCTCGCCGATTGGTTTTTTTTTAAGAGCTGGAGGAGTCACCACCGGAACTTCTCGCCGCATGGTGTTAACGAGACCAGTTGACAGCAAAGAGAAACAATTATAAAGAGACAATTAGAAGAATTATATTAAAGATAAAGTAATTTGTAGCAGCGTGTTTTTTATTTGCAAAATTGCAGAGAATCGTACTAGGCAAAACAAGAACGCCCTTCGCTCTGGAAGTACGATACACTAACCGAGTAAATCGTTTGGCCGGGCAGCGCCGGAATACAGTCCACAAATTAGGTGAGGAAACTGAGACGTCGCCGGAGAAGGCGCCTTCCACAGAGCAGTAGCATTAAGAGTTCATACCCTCACAATGCAAGTCTTATAAAATGTTGTCAGAGTCAAAATTCAAAATACAAAGAGTATTTTGAAATTTAAAATCCATTAACTTTGCTCTTGTAACACCTAAAACAAAAGTGAAGATTCTAAATTAATTATATTTATTGTTATTTTATTAATTAATGTCGGGCTATCATCTAGATAGGAAAAACAGGTACAGAACTTGAAATGTGCTATTTTAAGTTTGACAGAAAAAAAGAAGAAAAAAAACGTGAAACGAAGTGATGGATAGTCTCATATAACCCTGAATTCTCCTTTATAGAAATTAAGATGGTTTAAGTCCCATTCGACATGAAAAAATGTAATATTGTAGAACCAGGTAGAAGTCTCGCTTGCAATGGGAAATGAAGTACGATCACAGTAAAGAAAACAAATCACAGCTAACAAAACGAATTTTCTGAAACCCCATTGGCACTTATATAGAGTGTTGGTATCATAGAAATGCGAGCGTAACATGCTACAGATAATTAGTAGAGCCTATCAAATAAAAGGGAGATCTTTTAACAACAAATTGGCAACCCCGCCTGTAAAATTTATTATTAGGGGAGCAGGTTAAGGCATCGGATACCCACTAGAAACTAAAGACGACCACGTGCAGACTCTATTTACAGCACAAGATGTCAATAGCTAGTCGATTTCCTGTCAACATTTAATGCTTACATAACAGTTAGACATCAAATTTCGCAAACACGGGATGTCTTACAAAAATAAGATAATAATATACATTACTACTATTAGTTCAGACATCATATCGGTTACTTAACTAGAATTTGATTAAAACCTATATTATTGGCGTTAAAAGACCGCGTTTCCTTGACGTGCAAGGCAAATTTAAGTCATCATCCTCAAACAAATTCACGGGCCTATAGATAAGTTTCCGGAAATTCAAAAGGAAAAACCCTTTGAGTTACTCATGGCCGAAAAGCAAATCACCCATAAGTCGCCTTAGGTGACTTAAAACGTGGAATATTAAAGGGTTTGGAATATTCTCTCTCAAAGTGCAAACCAGTGGCGGTAATGATAGCAAATTAAATGTAAAAGGTAGATGATGCGCCTACACGATAAGGATATCAGTAAACCTATCTGGAGATTAGCTGATGCAGTCACTCGCATCCTAATAAACGACGCGTAAGTTATGGCAAACCTGATGATTACAAGGTCAACAATGTTTCAATAGAGGATTATTATGCCAAAGAGTACTATGTTTGCGAATCAGGCCCACATCAACGCAAGTACCTTACGGAACGAAGCGGCAAAAAAAAACACTACAACCGCATCCATTTTTGGTAGCAGCTGTGGAGATAAAAACGACCGTTTCAACTAGAAATTAGCAAATAAACTTAAGAACGCTGCCTACCGAGCAACGTACAAATCTCATTGGACTCGGGGCCTGCTACAATTAATAGGCCGTAGTATTTATATATTAACTATTCAATGTATATTTAAGTACTGAAGCCAAGGTAAAGCGAGAAGTTGTGCATACTTTAGCGACAGCAAAATAAATTACTTTTTTTGAACCCGGCTCTCCTTAGGTTAGCTGGAGATTATTGATATTGTTTGCTTCAAAAAGGAGTCTAAAGCTCAGAGAATCACGATCCTAATTTAAAAAGATATACATATGTAGCCTTACAACTGAAAAGATTGTGCTAGCAGCATATTTTGTTAGAAATTTCGAAGTAAAAATGGTTTAACTATTGTGGAAAAGTTGGATTTTCAACACCGAATCCGAGGCCTTTAATATTTTCAAGATCACGTCAACGTGTAACGTAATACCAGAGCCAGTATTGTGATAACTCTGAATTTTGACGACGATTTCGTGTACGGTTCATCCAAAAAGCTGTATTTTAGTGTATATTTTCAAACTTGACACCAAAAATCAAATTTACAGCTTGTTAGGTCTGATGTAGTATATGTTTACTTAGAATGATCTTCCATATCTTCGATAGGCAAAGAACGATTTTGTATGGAAACCCTTTCAAATATCGTAAATAGAAAGTCCGACGGTTTTATATCCAAATATTATCACCTTCATCAAGGTGTTTCATTCTGCCTGTCAATGAGTATTTGGCACAGTTTGCATACTTCAAAAGTGCTCACAATCATGGGAATCCTCTTTCGGAATCCTTCACTTCATCGAAACTTTCGTGTAAAAACTCCACAGTAAATCTTTCCGTACCAAATTGATGAAGCCATCCTGTCCAACAACAAATCAGACTACCGATCTGTTCATTAGATCTGCCATCAACTATATATTTCACACACATAAAGCTTAACAGAATCATTCTTTAACACTCCTCGTGTAGATGAGTTTTGATTAAAAAAATTAACCTGCGTCTATTACCCCAAAGATGTCGGACTTACTTTCAAATTTCCCCCATTATTTTTTACAACACGTAATAATTGATCAGTAGGCAGCCGAAGCCTCAAATTGCCGACTGCGCTGTATTTTATTTAACCCAAATATTTAAGCTTTCAAACAATCCCTTGACTCAGTTGTAAACACATTTTCTTTAAAGGTCATATTACTACGATCGATGATTTTTATTTGAGACGATTAAAGAATTAACTCATTGTTTATTTCTATATAGTAGTAGCAAGTTACGGAAACAGGAAGTCATTTCAGACGGTTTGTATTTAAATTTTGTTTAATCATATTGAAAGTTTTTTATAATAATATCTAAAATTATCGCAGTTACAGAAAGAATCCAGGAGCAGAGGGAAAAGTAACACTGATGTCATATAGAACAATACTGGATGCAAGAACCGGCTTGAATTTATTGTTTATAACGGAGATTAAAAAAAGAATTATTGACGCCAAACACTGGCATTTTGTCGACAAACAAACCAGCGAAAAAAGTCTTGCTAGTAGTTTTGAAAAATTAATCACACCAACTTTACTCCATCCAGGGTAGTGTACAAGACTTTTCTCTCACGGAAAAATAAGCCAAGAGGACCCGCGGTTATATTACTTTGGACATTACATTACCAGTCAATTTTTACGAAATTCTGTATGATTTACAAGGGCCGTAAATGTGGCTCATCTTTTCATTCTGCTAGGAAACATTCTGTAGACTAGCTTTCAAAACGTTGACAGGTGTACCATTCAAGAACATCGTGGTAAGGGCCGAGTAAAGTCACATGAAAACTGTGTTACAAAATATATGCAACATTCCTAAATAGGTAAAACACTGACTTCTTGCTCCCTATGATAGATACATAAAACTATACAGAAGAAAATTCGTAGATAATGAGAACAAATATTTTTCAGAACATTTTCCTGATGATTGTAGTTGGCATTTCTTAATAACAGCGAGAAAAGCCGATTGATTTCGGTAACGAAAATTACACCGGTTAATAGCCACAGTGCGTGTTTGATTGTCATCATTTGCTCTTCAACCGAATTTAGCTAGGTCTTAAGTACCAATTTGGTAGAGACAATTTTCGTTTCGTCCACACAAGGTACTTATAGAAAAAATATTTTTGATAATTTTAGGGCTTTTAGAAAGGAAAAACCACCCTGGAGCTTTTAAAACATTACTCCATATAAGTATTTCTTGAAAGTAGATAATGAATAAGATTCCGCATTCTTCCATTTCAAACTCT
Organism: Microdon myrmicae; assembly: GCA_963931805.1. Lineage (NCBI taxonomy): Eukaryota > Metazoa > Arthropoda > Insecta > Diptera > Syrphidae > Microdon > Microdon myrmicae. Next base: position 193,602,321 of record OZ007498.1, on the reverse strand, counting down.
AACCAAGCAACGTATTTAGCAGAACCAGTTCTGTAATGAAGCAGCCCACGAGAAGTATCTTAGTATTCGAGATAAAATCGCTCAAAAAGGAAGAAAACGAATTCACTCACCGCCAGCCGCAGAAGCAGATGCTGTGGAAGCTGGTGCTAGAGCTGTTACACCTGCACTCTCCAACACAACTGAAGAATTCCCAGACATATTTTCTGCAAATTTTTACTCCAAAACTATCTCCTGAACGCAAACGATGTTCACATTTAAAATCTCCCAGCCAATATATTGAAAACTTCTCCCAACACCGAAACAATCCTGGAGAAGTTTGTTTTGACGAAAAAAAAATTAATAATGAAATCCTTCGTCACGCACAAAAGCCGGTAAACTCGATTAAAAATATTCCCACTGCGATAAAGTTATACAATACAATAGAACCAAACACTGCAACGTTCGTTCAAAACTGAGAATATTTCCCAATTGCAGAGCAAGCGAATCATTGTGAAAAGCATCATGGCAATAATCTGACATTTCATTTTGAACTGCTTTTCACAACACCAATATTCTAGGGAAAATAGGGCTTTGTTTGAATTAAACGTCGCTACATAAAAATAAATCATCTTAAACCGAATAGCACCATTATTTAAGTTAATAGTATAACAAAACCAGACGGCTTATTAATTCATTTGCTTCAAATTTGAATTCATCGATAATACGTAAGGAAGATGTATGATATGATGAAAACATTCTTTAAATTCATAAAATGTTTAGGGAGGCGATTTTCCCATGTTCGTTAAATAATGCCCACAGAAGATTAGTCCATTTGGAAATTCGTTCATGAAAGTTTGAACTTTTGGTGGAGACACTATATCAAAAACAGATGTTCTACTGGAGGGGGGGGGGGGGGGGGGGGGGGGGGGGTCAATACGTTAAACACTGCACAAATATAGTAACGCAATCACCGATAAGAAAACCATTTTGGAGCCGTGCGATGAGCTTTTTCATGAATTGCTAAATGACTAAAAGACAGAACGTGCTCTGGCACCACCAAAGTCAATGAGAGTAAGGTCCAGGATTATAAATGTAGGTGATACAACCGTTAGGATGAAGGCTGCGTCCACCGATGGGTGATAATGGTGATTCTCGTGAACCACTGTCCTGAGTGTGATGCAATTGAATTACGCCAGTGATTGCGTATTTCAATTCGGTTGGTCTTTGCACGAACAAGGCAGGTGGAAGAAGAAAACGACTCGAGGAATTTAACTTTTAAAGAGATTGAGTTACTTTTTGATCAAGAAGGAGTGTTGAGAATTGATCAATTGGCAGCTGGTCTTGCCCAACACAGCCGTCAGCCTGTGCGAACTTCACACAGTTCTTGGACTTGAAGTTGGCACTGATCCCATCTGTCAATCAACTGCCTGATTCAAACCCAAGAGCAAGTAAAAGATATAGAAAAACGTGCCTTGAATTTTTGATCCAATTTTATCATGTGTATTCCATGTCAATCGACAAATTTTCTTTTCGCAAATTAAATTAACATTTCAACTCACTGCTAACTCTAGACTGTTATTTATTGAGGATCAACGACCCCGAGTCATTTATAACTCCAACAGTCTGCAACCAACCTTCATCGCGCCCACACCATCGGAGTTAACATCACAGGTACTAGTTCATCGTAATAAAACAAGGTGTATCCGAATTAAATAATAAAAGAAATAAAAGTTAATCTCAAGGAATAAAGATCCCAAACTCTGGTTTTTGTGGTTCCTGGAGTAAAGACCTCGGACTTTGGTTTTTGTGGTTCCTCGCTGCCTTTTCATTGGGTTCCTCTCGTCAAGGAAACAGTGGACAACTCCAAACACGACTACAACATTTTCTGGTGGGAACAGGGGACAACTCCAAACATTCCCGTAACACCAGTGATTGCGTATTTCAATTCGGTTGGTCTTTGCACGAACAAGGCAGATGGAAGAAGAAAACGACTCGAGGAATTTACCTTTTAAAGAGATTGAATTAGTTTATTGAACATTCTAAGTTATGTTAACAACAACGACAATGAATAACTTCTTGTTCCGTTTCACTCGTGATGACGATGCTTGCTCCGATGTAACGAGGCCGTTGAAAGTTGGTTGCAGACTGAGGTTAGGTAAATGACGCCGAATAACCGCCAATTCAAAAAGGGACGCTGCTGACCTCATTGTTGGTGACAATCGGCCAGCTGATCCGCGACAGCTGCCTCGCAACTGGTATACACTGCGAATGTACTAGATTTCTCCAGTACATCCCAGCACATCCAACTGCCAATCCGCAACAATAAAGGATTATTAAAATAAGGCCTATAAAGGATCTCTGCTATTCTACAACATAATATAAAATATTTCTATATTTCCATACTACGGAAATCATTGCCAATACGCAAATCTAGAGTGCATCAATTTGAATCCTTAAACAAGCAATGGAAAAGTTAGTAAACACAATTTATCATGTTTTCATAAGTTCACCTATAATATAATCAACTATGCGAGAATTCAACATCTTAGATAAATGGAGATTGACCAAGATCAATGTGACAAAATTGAATTTCCGAAACTTTGTACATATTGTGACGCATATGACAATCAGTACTGCAATCTTCGAGAAAGTCCGAAACAAAGTACTAGATTATTTTAGGAAGTACTGGAAAACTGGAATAGAACATTCAAGGCCATGGAACGGACGGATACGATACACCAAATCAGAATGAGGAAAAACGGTATAAATACGTCGGACGCAGATCGGGAGGATAGTTATAAGTAAGGCAGTGAAGCAAGCGATACGTCTCGAGTGAGAAGTAAGCAGTAAAAGACGCGATAAGTACGGAAGCGATAAGTAAAGAAATCGTTAAGTGTACGGTATAAGTAACGGTTGTATTACGGACTAATAAAGTGTTATATTCATTCAAAATCGATTTAACGGCTCTTATTTATTTTAAAATAATTAATCCAGCGAACCCTAAGCTCGCTACAATTGGTGTCAGAAGTGGTGTAGCATATACAGCCACACAAGATTTTATTAAAGTAGTAATAGTTTGGTTACCTTGAGTTTCCTGCCGTTTTCAAGTACTTTGCCGGGGAGAGTTGGAGGTCGGTGCAGCAGCTTCCATCCGACTCAGTCCAGGTTCTTCTTCTTTTGGGCCAACACTTTAGCAGAAATTTCTTCAGTCGCAACCTCCTTGGGTGTCGCTTAACGTTTCTTCCTCACTGCAAGACGTCTTCGTTTCCTTTGAGGGACAATTGGGGTTACCAATCGTTGGATTTTTGGAGCCTTCGATATGGCTGCGACTGGCCAGTTCGATCCCTTTTTCACTTGCGTTTCCACTTTTAAATCAAATAAGAAGAACTTTTTGTCCACGAACACTTTTAGTGTTTTATAATTTTTTATTTCCAGTCTAGTTTTTCTCTTTTGTTTTCTTTACAATCATTACTATTATTCATTTTACGTTTTTAAGACAAAAAAGGAACAAAAAATCAAAGGGAACCGGCTCTTCTTCTATATTCTCTTCCTCTTCAGCCCACGGAACACCGAACCGTATTCTTCTTATTGTTCTCTCGACAACTGTCAACAACGGGACCACAAAAACCCGAATTCTTACATCCTCCTGTCTCTCTCATTTCGCTCTCCATTCACGTCCACTTCGAAAAACAAATTCGAACTCGAAGAACTGCACGATCCACACCCGAATCAGGGTGGGTTCAGAAACTCACTTCAGGATCATGCAATTCTTCCACCACCTTACCATCATACTATGTTGAAACAAAGTATTCAATTCAATTATTATTATTATTATTAAGTGTAAATTATTAAATGATGGTGGTGGCCGACGTACGTAACACACCTCCCCCCCGCACAAGACTGCGTGGCATTCTTGGGAGAGGAATGTCACGCCGGAGAGTGGACGGCGGAGAGCAAACAAACAAACAGACAGCAGACCAATCAACAAATAAATAAATAACTAAATAAATAAATTAGTCTACATGCTTAGAGGTTAATGTTAGTACGTTTTATACTACTTATATATGAGGGTTAGTACAAATAAATAAATAAATAAATAAATTAACTAATCTACATGCTTAAGTGCTAATGTTAGTAGGGATTATACTACTTATATATGAGGGTTAGTGCAAATAAATAAATAAATAAATAAATTAACTAATCTACATGCTTAAGTGCTAATGTTAGTAGGGATTATACTACTTATATATGAGGGTTAGTACAAATAAATAAATAAATAAATAAATTAACTAACACGTAGTTATTAATATAAGAGGGGGGAACAACAGACTAGCGCTCCACAGAAACAATGACAACACACACGTCCACGGCGGGTCCGACACTCCATCCGATGGTTCGACCAACAGCTCGACCGCCCACACGATCCGGTTAGGACTCCCCCGCCAAGGCGAGGTGATCCCCTCTCGTCAACCATTCCAAAATGTCACCCGGCCGGCGCAAAACGTCCCGCTCTTATATATTTACTTTAATCCTCTTTTGGACTCGGTACTTGCCCCGGTCCATGGGTTGGTAGATCGGGGGGGGGGGTTTTCCGTTTCGGCGGCAAAACCTACCATCACCCGACATTATAGTGCGCTTTCGCACTTTCATATATGTGATCCAACCCCTAGCACTGGGGTTTGCCTCTGCAGTCTGCGCTGGGACTGCGCCTGCAGCATTAGGCCTGGCCTTAAAGACTTTTCGTCAGACTCTCAAGTTGGTATCCCTCGACGAAGGTCCTTTACAAGGACGAAGATTCCGGAGGGTAACCAGAGTCTGGCCAGCTAGGATCAGGGGCTCCAAGTTATAGGAAGGCGTATCCTTCCCTTATTTGTTCGTTTATATAGAACGTTGTCTATAACTATATTACCAACGTCCGCTGTTCGGGGTTCATCCGGATGACCTCGTGGGTAGCACGTGGTTGAACAGCTTTTCGCAGCCCTCCCCTGTATGGGTAGGGTCTCCGGGCGAGTACCTGCCGCAGTATCGACCTTAACAGGTCCCTTTGGCACGTCTCCCCGTTTGGCTGCCACACGCTCAACCCTTCCCGTCCCATAGTTGACAAATTGAATGGAGAATGGCACGGGATTTACGGTCGTTCGGGGAAAAACCAAACAACCACCCGGCCCGTCTACCTTACAATTCCGAGACAGGAAGTCGTACCCCAACAATCCGTCTTCCTCCAAACCCGGCAAGGAGTCTACTATTTGGAAACTGCAGGGAATCTCATGGTGCAACTTGAAATTCCCAGTGCAGCAACCCCTCGACTTACCTTTGACAAACAGCGCTTGGAGCGTTGTAGATTTATGCACATCCATGCCATATCTAGGATGGAGTGCCTTCAGCTTCAACAGGCTGATCTCAGCGCCGGTGTCCACGATTAGGCGCGTAGGGTTGCTACGGCCAATGTCTAGAGGGAGAGCGACAATCGGGACTCGAGTCGGCGAAAGCTGAGAACAGCTGGAGCTGGTTTTCGTTTTTAGTGCGGTCGGGTAGGATCTTGCCGACCCGACCTTGGGGAGTTTCCCGAACTCTCCCATTTTGCTTTATGTCGACACTCTGCCGCCTTGTGAGTGTGTCGACCGCAAAACTCGCACAATGTTCCGCTCCTCCGTTCAGGAATATTCCGCTCGGGAGTCCCACTGGACTCCGAACTAGCGGAACTGGAGCTATTCTTTCTGCCCACTTTGGGCCCAATGCGCCGGGGCTGCCATTCCCGGCTCCCCGCGCTGCCTGATGCGGCATCATGCCTCGCATCCGTCTTTGAGGATTTTGAGTCCATGGAGTCGGGTCGCCTACCGCCACCGCTCGACACGGACAGTCGTCGCCCATCATCTCCATCCACCTTCCGAGAATCCCTACTTTCCGCGCTATCATTACCGGCGCCTCGATTTCGCCGACGCTGCCTCCGACGCCCTCTGCGCCTATTTCTCGCGCTTGCCCCAGTCTCCACACGGGTGTCTTGTTCTCGGCTCGCAACAGGTGCTGTTCCGGCGTGCCGCTTATGGGGAGAACCCTGGGAATGCTGTTGTTTTTCCCACCTTTGCCTGTATTCGCACCCGCGCAAGCTATGACCCTGTCGGCCACAAAACTCGCAACAGCACCGGACGCTGAATACTCTGGGGCCTGATGTCGCCGGCCCGCCGCCCGTAGACGGGGGCTGCGGCTCTGGTAGGGCTCTCCGCTGAAACTGTGGTCGCTGATGAGGCGGTTCCTGCCGTGCGAATCCGCCTTGCTGACCTCTACCCCTGTATGTGGTCTGGGGATCGCGCGTCCTCGTCGGACGATCCGGGCAGTCCACTATATCGTGGCCATACCGCCAACACTCGCGACAGAAGGGAGTGTTCCGTCTTTGTAGACACTCGTCGTACACGTGACCTCTCAGATGGCAAAAATTGCATATGGTCTGGGATTCCAGGGGGTGCGCCGATCGACCAACCGGATCCCTGAACGGATTGTCCCGACCCGATCGATCCTGTGGCACATACGTCCCCTGAGCCAAGGTCTGCGACTCTCCACTCTGGCTCGGCATGGTATTTGACCACGCTCCCTCGCCAGAGGAGGCCGGAGCATAGGCACCAGCATCCCGTCGATAACTGAGAGGCCCGCACGACTGCTCCCGAACGAAACCATCCTCCTCACGTCGACGACTATCAGGCTCTTCGGTCGGCAACACGAATGACACCGCCCGGGGATTCAAATTCGATAACACCGGCGCCGGCGCCGCGGTACAATCCCTAAAAGTGGAGGATGAATTTTCCAAAAGGGTCGAGCAACTTCCCGGTCCTAACTCTCGTGTTTCCGACGCTCGCTCGGCGATTCCGTGCCGCGCATCCACAAACAGGTCGTCCTGCCTCAGCATTTCCCTACGCGCTCGCTCAAACCCGGTTAGGTGGTCCACCAGGCTACGAAAAGGGACATTACCCAACGTGAGAAGGAAGTGCTTTAATCCTTCCTCCCTCAGACCCCTTACCAACACCGGTTTGGCCATGCCCTCAAGCTGGCTGGCGAAGACGGACCTACCCTGGCGACCATAAAAGCGCTCAGCTGCCTCCTCGCACCGTACCACGGCCCGCTTCACTCGGGAAACAAAGCCTGTGGCATCCTCGGAAGGAAGTTGTCGCATTTTGGAAAGTTGTGCACACAACTCCTCATACGACACCCGGGGTTCGTAGGCCTCTCTAAGACGCTGTTCCGCTTCAAGGAATGTCGTGGGTGGTCTCTCCTCGAACATTCGATAGGCCTCGCCGCTCAGCCTAGAGGGCAGCCACCGGAGGAAGGTATGTTCCTCCTCCACCGCCAGCCCATCCAAGGTCCTTCTACAGCCTTTGAGAAACGAAGAGAGTCTCTCGGCCGTATCCGGTCCTTCCTGTCCCGAAAACATGGGGACCGCCTTCGACACAAGGTCGAAAACCCTATCTGTGCCCAGCATGGTCCGTATAGGACATGGTTGTGGGCCCAGTTTAAAATACGAGGGCATCGGCGTGTCCTCCATGCTCCCGACAGGCTGTTTACCGACGGTGGGAGGGGGGCGTGTTGGCGATCGGTCGTCCACAAATTCGTCCCTCGAATCATGGAACGCCTCCGGATCCACCTCGTCAACCGGCGGCTCGGGAAATGCCTCGGGTCGTGCCCGGGCAGGAGTGCCCTCTCGGACATCTCTCTGACGTTGCCTTGTCTGCATTGTCGGCCGTCTAACCAGATCTCAAGGTCACCTACACCAAAGCTACTCCCGGATACCCCGCGGAGAAAAGAAAAAACAACCTCGTCACCGACAGTATCCACCAACAGGAAGGGGTTCGAAAAACAAAACAAGCACTCTCCCAATATACAACAAGACGTCGACGAACCTTCCTCCCTCGCAATCACTATAGTGGCTTGATGCGTATCAAGGAAGCCCGGAACATCAGAGGAGGTCAGCCCGTAATCAAAAACTCACCAATGTTTGGGACCGAAAAACGGTGCACTAATCTACAAAACAAACGGTCTCGCAACGAGAAAAAGAAACACACACCACACCCGTCGGTCACAATAAACAAACAAAAACACTACTCTATTAACCAACGCAGTCCTCAGTGGGAGCGAATTGGAGAGAGAGAAAGGGGTATGCAAATATAATGACCACTTTTGGGTCACTTTTGTAACACAACAAAAAAAATCCACGCGAAAAACAAACGCGCAGCCAAAAAGGAAGAAAAACAGAATCACATTAAAAAATTTCAAAAGATCGATCAAGGTCGACAATAAATAATAATGAACAATTTAAATATCAAAAATTTCACCGGAAGGAGCTTCCAACAAATGTCTTTCACACAAGACAGACAAATAGATAAATAAATAAATAAATAAATTTTTTTTTAAATAAATAAAAAGAGCTATTAAGAAGCTTCCAACAAATGTCTTTCACACAAGACAGACAAATAAATTAATTAATAAATAAATAAATTTTTAAATAAACAACGAGAGAGAAAAAAAATTATTCTTTCTTTTTGCGCCTGCTCCCTCTGCCAGTCTCCGCTCACGACCGTGTGGTTATCTCCAATATCATACCAATCAAGCCTGCCGTGGTCACTCGAGAAGATCCTGTCCGCAGCGCCAGTTTGTAGCATATACAGCCACACAAGATTTTATTAAAGTAGTAATAGTTTGGTTACCTTGAGTTTCCTGCCGTTTTCAAGTACTTTGCCGGGGAGAGTTGGAGGTCGGTGCAGCAGCTTCCATCCGACTCAGTCCAGGTTCTTCTTCTTTTGGGCCAACACTTTAGCAGAAATTTCTTCAGTCGCAACCTCCTTGGGTGTCGCTTAACGTTTCTTCCTCACTGCAAGACGTCTTCGTTTCCTTTGAGGGACAATTGGGGTTACCAATCGTTGGATTTTTGGAGCCTTCGATATGGCTGCGACTGGCCAGTTCGATCCCTTTTTCACTTGCGTTTCCACTTTTAAATCAAATAAGAAGAACTTTTTGTCCACGAACACTTTTAGTGTTTTATAATTTTTTATTTCCAGTCTAGTTTTTCTCTTTTGTTTTCTTTACAATCATTACTATTATTCATTTTACGTTTTTAAGACAAAAAAGGAACAAAAAATCAAAGGGAACCGGCTCTTCTTCTATATTCTCTTCCTCTTCAGCCCACGGAACACCGAACCGTATTCTTCTTATTGTTCTCTCGACAACTGTCAACAACGGGACCACAAAAACCCGAATTCTTACATCCTCCTGTCTCTCTCATTTCGCTCTCCATTCACGTCCACTTCGAAAAACAAATTCGAACTCGAAGAACTGCACGATCCACACCCGAATCAGGGTGGGTTCAGAAACTCACTTCAGGATCATGCAATTCTTCCACCACCTTACCATCATACTATGTTGAAACAAAGTATTCAATTCAATTATTATTATTATTATTAAGTGTAAATTATTAAATGATGGTGGTGGCCGACGTACGTAACAGTGGGATTAATTATTGTTTAAGTGAATAAGTGTGTGAAAGTGTGTTGTGACGATTTCAGATCGACATTTGTAGGATCTTCGCGTTCCTGAGTTGAAGAAGGAACTTGAGGACCGGAATCTGGATAGCAGAGGACAGAAGCAAATTCTTCGACAGCGTCTGCAAGCAGCAATGGAGGAAGAGGGTATTGATGTCGACACATATGTTTTTGCGATTGTGCCAGACTGTCCGGATGGAGAAGAAACAGCGAGTCAAGATGGTGCCAATGTAACGGAGAAGAGTTCGTCACAGTTGGCCATTTCGGAGATATTCAGGATGATGATGATAAAATTGGACGCACAAGCTACAGATGTTAATGCAAAATTCGACGCCCAAAATTCAAAATTTGACGCCGTACATTCAAAATTGGACGCGCAAGCTGCAGATGTCAATGCAAAGTTGGATGCCCAAACACAATGGCTGAAATGTAATTTTCAACACTTTAAGGACGACATTCGAAACGAAGTAGAAAATCTAGATCTAAAAAACGAAGCTGAATTCAAGAAAGTCACCGATGAGGCAGTACAATGTGGGTGCCCCTTTCGAGCGAATTGCGATTGATATCTCAGGACCATTCCCAAAAACAAACGACAACAACAAATACATGTTAGTTATCGTGGATTACTTCAGCAAGTGGGTAGAAGTCCTTCCAATTCCAAACCAAGAAGCAACAACCGTCATTGAACAGCTAATCAATAATTGGATCAGCAGATATGGAGTTCCCTGTGAGCTTCATTCCGATCAAGGCCGAAATTTCGAATCACAGATATTTCAAGGCATCTGTGCGGCATTGGGCATAAAGAAAACCAGGACCACACCCTTACATCCGCAGTCAGACGGAATGGTCGAAAGGTTCAACCGAACAATGAAAGAGTACTTATCGAAGGTCGTTAGTGATCACCAAAGAGATTGAGACAAATATGTACAAACCTTTCTCATGAGCTATAGATCGGCTAATTACGATACGACAGGCCATTCTCCAGCAAGAATTATATTTGGACGAGAGATACGATTACCAGCCGATCTGGGATTCGGAATACCTCTAGACGCCATAGATAAGACCGAAGACTACGTAGCCGAATGGAGAAATCGCCTCGATGAGATTCATCATTTGGTTCGAAAGCAAAACAAGGTATCCAGTGACAGGATGAAAACAAAGTACGACGTTCGAGCCAACGCATCTGGATTTAATGCAGGCGATAACGTATGGGTTTATAACCCTCATCGGCAAAAAGGAAGGTCTCCGAAGTTGCAGCAACATTGGGGAGGACCGTATAAGATTCTCACAAGAATTAACGACGTTGTCTATAGGATTCAGCGACGACCGAACGCCAAGATGAAAGTGGTACATCGTGACCGACTGGCGACTTTTGTTAACCCAGGAGATCAGTGAACTTAGTTCGGGACGAACTAATCTAGGTGGAGGGTAGTGTGACGCATATGACAATCAGTACTGGAATCTGCGAGAAAGTCCGAAACAAAGTACTAGATTATTTTAGGAAGTACTGGAAAACTGGAATAGAACATTCAAGGCCATGGAACGGACGGAAACGATACACCAAATCAGAATGAGGAAAAACGGTATAAATACGTCGGACGCAGATCGGGAGGATAGTTATAAGTAAGGCAGTGAAGCAAGCGATACGTCTCGAGTGAGAAGTAAGCAGTAAAAGACGCGATAAGTACGGAAGCGATAAGTAAAGAAATCGTTAAGTGTACGGTATAAGTAACGGTTGTATTACGGACTAATAAAGTGTTATATTCATTCAAAATCGATTTAACGGCTCTTATTTATTTTAAAATAATTAATCCAGCGAACCCTAAGCTCGCTACAATATTTAAAGGACTTTGACGTGGTGATCAATCGACAATGAAAGATGCAATACTCGTATTTTGCAGAGTTAAGAAAACGACATTTAACCAACACTTTCACATGTCTCGGATTAATAATAATATAGCGAGCATAGTGTTCGCTGGATTAATTATTTTTAATAAATAAGAGCCGTTAAATCGGTTTTGAATTAATCTAACACTTTATTAGTCCGTTAATAACAACCGTTACTTTTACCGTATACTTAACGATTTCTTGACATCGCTTCCGTACTTATCGCGTCTTTGACTTTTACTTCTCACTTCCTAGTTCTTACTACTACTGCTCATGATCTGTGTGCGACGTATTTATACCATTTCCTCATTCTGATTTGGTGTATCGTTTCCGTCCGTTCCATAGTCTTGAATGTTCTACTGTTCATAGTCTCCAGTTTTCCAGTACTTTATAGAATATTCTAGTACTGATTGTCATATGCGTCACAATAACAACTGGTAGCTATATAGGAGAACTAAAAGCCACCAAAGTCTATATAATATTTGTCACATTTCTTCAAATCCCTTCTTTTACCTATGATAAGTGGCGCATTATATTGTAGCGAGCTTAGGGTTCGCTAGATTAATTATTTTTAATAAATAAGAGCCATTAAATCGATTTTGAATTACTGTAACACTTGATTTGTCCGTTAATAACCACCGTTACTTTTACCGTACACTTGACGATTTCTTGACTTATCGCTTACTTATCGCGTCTTTGACTCTGCTTACTTCTTACTTATTCTTACTTCCCGATCTGCGTGCGACGTATTTATACCATTTCCTCACATTCTGATTCGGTGTTTCGTTTCCGTCTGTTACATAGTCTTGAATGTTCTATTGTTCATAGTCTCCGGTTTTCCAGTACTTTCTACAATATTCTAGTACTTTGTTTCGGACTTTCTCGAATATTCTAGTACTCATTGTCATATGCGTCACACTACCCTCCGCCTAGATTAGTTCGTCCCGAACTAAGTTCACTTATCTTCTGGGTTAACAAAAGTCGCCGGTCACGATGTACCACCTTCATCTTGGCGTTCGGTCTTCGCTGAATCCTATAGACAACGTCGTTAATTGTGGTAATCTTATATGGTCCTTCCCAATGTTGCTGCAACTTCGCAGACCTTCCTTTTGGCCGATGAGGGTTATAAAGCCACACGTTATCGCCTGCATTATATCCGGATGCGTTGGCTCGAACGTCGTACCTGGTTTTCATCCTGTCACTTGATACCTTGATTTGCTCTCGAACCAAATGATGAATCTCATCGAGGCGATTTCTCCATTCGGCTACGTAGTCTTCGGTCTTATCTATGGCGTCTGGAGGTATTCCGAATCGCAGATCGGCTGGTAATCGTATCTCTCGTCCAAATATAATTCTTGCTGGAGAATGGCCCGTCGTATCGTGATTAGCCGATCTACAACTCATGAGAAAGGTTTGTACATATTTGTCCCAATCTCGTTGGTGATCACTAACGACCTTCGATAAATGCTCTTTGATTGTTCGGTTGAACCTTTCGACCATTCCGTCTGATTGGGGATGTAAGGGAGTGGTCCTGGTTTTCCTTACGCCCAGCGCCGCACAGATGCCTTGAAATATCTGTGATGCGAAATTTCGGCCTTGACCGGAATGTAGCTCACGGGCAACTCCATATCTGCTGATCCAATTATTCATTAGCTGCTCAATGACGGTTGTTGCTTCTTGGTTTGGAATTGGGAGGACTTCCACCCACTTGCTGAAGTAATCCATGATGACCAACATGTATTTGTTGTTGTCGTTTTTTTTTTGGGAATGGTCCTGAGATATCAATCGCAATGCGTTCGAAAGGGGCACCCATGTTGTACTGTAGCGATTCTAACAGATACACACACAATTCACAAGCAAAAATAGTGAAGAACACCGAACGAAAAATCGAATAAGAAAAATACATCAGAACCGTATACCAAGCGATAACAAAAATAATTCACATCAGTGGAATATAGTCGAGTTTGGAAATCAAATTCTAAACACGGTCAGTAGCCTGATGTGTAACGCTTAGGTAAAATTTTTTTCGTGATTCGAGCTGTCATAGCGTCAGTTCGAATCACACGATCTTCTTCACTATTATTTCAAACGCTGTAGTACTGCTTCATAGCGCCCCTTGGTTTTGCTGTTGGTCCTTTGGTCGCAGTGCAAGTTGTGCACTTCCTACACCAAGACTCGACGTCATCTCTCATGTGAAGCCAGTAGAAGCGAGATCGTAATTTTGAAAGTGTCTTACGAGGATTGCCTCTTATGTTTCGGGATTTGGCAACCCTAGTGTTGCAATCCGGCAATTGACAGCTCTGTCGTAAAGTTGGACATTTTTGAGGTTATACACACTCTGAAAGTTTTGACATACGAGCGCTATTTGTGTTGTTTACAGTAACTTAAAAGATTCACCTCGGCCCAAAAATGGAATTAAATGGTCAACATTTTCGTGCGATTATGTTTTACAACTTTCTGCGTGGATTAACTCAGCAACAGTGCATGGATGAACTTAATTCAATTTTTGGCGATGAAGCTCCATCAAGGACCAGTGTTTATCGATGGTATGGTGAATTCAATCGTGGTCGTAGTTCACTCCAAGATGAATTTCGTGAAGGTCGTCCAAAATCAGTTGTTGTTCCGAAAACCATTGATGCTGTGCGCGAACTGATATTGGAAGATCGTCATGTGACCTATCGTGAGATTGAGACAACCTTAGGCGTTAGTGGGACCAGCATACATTCAATATTGCATAAACATTTGACTGTCAAAAAAATTTGTTCGCGTTGGATCCCACACAATTTGTCAATCGCCCAAAAAAAGGCTCGTGTCAATTGGTCGAAAGAAATGCTCAAAAAATACGGGTGCGGTGCTTCGAAACACGTCTATGACATCGTGACAGGTGATGAATCGTGGATTTACGCGTATGAGTCCGAAAGTAAACAGCAGTCGACTGTCTGGGTGTTTCAAGATGAGCCAAATCCAACAAAAGTTGTTCGCGCACGAAGCACTCCCAAGCAAATGGTCGCCTGTTTTTTTCGGAAAAACTGGACATGTCGCAACCGTACCTTTAGAACAGCGCAGAACAGTCAATTCTGAGTGGTACACAACCATTTGTTTGCCACTTGTCTTCGAAGAAATCAGGAAAACCAACCGCCGAAGACGGATCACTCTTCACCACGACAATGCGAGCTCTCACACATCGGCTGCGACAACTGCATTTTTGAGCACCCGAAACATCGATTTGATGGGTCATCCGCCGTATAGTCCTGACTTGGCACTGAATGACTTCTTTTTATTCCCGTACGTAAAAAACAAACTGAGAGGTCAACGTTTTTCGACACCTGAAGAAGCGGTTGCTGCATTCTGTGTTGGAGATACCTCAATCAGAGTGGCAAAAGTGCTTCGACAATTGGTTCAAAGGCATGCAAAAGTGTATAGATCTTCATGGGGAATATTTTGAAAAACAATAAAGTGATTTTCGATGATCAATATTTGTTTTTGTTCTCTAATCCCGAAATATAAAAGGCAACCCTCGTATTAACTCCCAGATGTCCACCGGAGGCCCCGTCACGCATTTTTGTTAGTACATCCTTCACTTTTGATCGTGGGACTAGAATCTGGGTTCGATGGGATTTTCCGTCCGTGGCTTCCCATTTACGCTTAAGAATTCCATCTTCCACGCGCAAGGAATTCCATTGTGCCCAATATGCCTTAAATGTTCCACTCTTGTCGCAAATATTGTTCTAAGTTGGCAGCTCGTTCTTTTCTTTGTGTTCCAGGATTAGCGACATATCTTCATCCTGAAGTTGAGCTGCGCGTATAGCATCACTCGTCCACCCATCTAATACTTCTACTTGTACATTTCGCAGATCGTACGCCTCTTCTTTCTCTTCCGCTCTATGACAATGTTTACAATCTGGCTTACATAGTCTTCTTGATAGAGCATCAGCGTTACTATGCACCTTCCCTTGACGGTGGGAAATTTGGAAATCGTACGTTTGAAGTCGTTCGATCCATCGAGCTATCTGTCCTTCCGGATTCTTAAAATTTAACAACCGTTTCAGGGCGGCATGATCCATTCAAAGGTGGAATCGACGTCCGTAGAGGTACTTATGGAAATTCTTAACGGCTTCTACGACAGCCAGCAGTTCCTTTCTTGTTGCGCAGTAGTTTCTCTCTGGCTTAGATAGAATTCGGCTATAATATGCAACAACTCTCTCTTTATCATCGACTCCCTGTGACAACACTGCTCCGATTCCTGTGTTACTTCCATCAGTATCCAATGGGATTGCCAATGTTGGAGTCTTACATAACTCGGCCTTCAATGTGTTGAATGCTGCCTCACATTTTTCTGTCCAATTGAATTTGTTGGCTTTACCCGTTAGTTCGTGTAGGGTTTTAGCCACATTGGCGAAACCTTTAACAAACCGTCGGTAATATGTGGCTAATCCCATAAAGCTTCTTAACTGATGCTTACCTTCTGGAGTAGGCCACTCTCGGGCGGCTGCTATCTTATCAGGATCCGTTTGAACTCCTGCAGATGAAACGATGTGTCCCAGGAATTTTATTCTCCTTTGGAAGAGTTCACATTTCTTCGAACTGAGCTTAAGGTTGGCTGTCTTAGTCGTTCGAGGACGGAGCGCAGATTATTGATGTGTTCTGGTAAATTTCTTCCAACAACGATGATATCGTCCAAGTACACAAGACACGTCTTCCATGTAAGTCCCCGTAGAACACTTTCCATTAATCGTTCAAACGTTGCTGGAGCATTACACAATCCAAAAGGCATCACGTTAAATTGATAAAGCCCGTTTCCGGTAGTAAACGCTGTCTTCTCCTTGTCCTCCTCCTTCACTTCCACTCGCCAGTAACCGCCTTTTTGGTCCAATGTTGAAAACCACTGAGCTCCAGAATTTTCCAGATTCGAGGAAGTGGGTAACTGTCTTTCTTCGTAACGTCGTTTAATCGGCGGTAGTCGACACAAAATCTAGTTGTCTCATCCTTCTTCTTGACAAGCACTACCGGCGAAGCCAATGGGCTCGATGATTTCTCGATGACTTCTTGCTCTTCCATATCTCGAATCATGTTGCCTACTTCTGATTGTTTGGCCAACGGCAGTCGACGAGGTAGCTGTCTTATAGGTCTTGACTCACCCGTGTCAATGCGATGTTTAACTATACCGGTGCGCCCGAATTTATCATATCCTGTCACAAAAATATCAGAAAAATCGTTCAGGAGTGATTCAACGCTTGTCTTTTCTCTATCTATTAATCCGATTTTCTGGGGCATCAACCTATTAACCACAGTGGATATACCAAAAGGCTTTTGAATTGAATGGTCCTCTCCCCTTGTCTGAATTGAGCTTATCATTGACACGGGTGCACATTCTGCGATTACCTCTCCTTTTCTTATTACGACCGGCTCTCGGACGCATTTAGTACTCTGACAGGTACGACGTTCTTCTTCGCATCGATAAGGGCTTTCCCAACAAGGATGTTCCCCTTGCGCTGATTTTGTACAGCTTCGGTGATGTAAAATCGATTATCACCGGGGTCACTCTCGAGACTGGTCCAAATTACCGAGTCTGAACGAGCTGGGATCTCATCCTCGTCACGCACATAACATTTCAGTCTTCGCAATTGTTCGTCCTGCAGTGTAATAGCAACCTCCAAGTTACCAATTTTCAGTGTTCTTTGACCAATATCTAGAACAACTTGATGCTCCTTCATGAAATCCATTCCAAGAATGCATTCATCCGTAATATCGGCAACCAAAAATTGGTGGGAGATGGAAATATTGCCCAGCACTATTATGCTCTCCACTTCTCCGCAGACTGTAGAACATTCTCTTGTGGCAGTCTTCAAAGCGTATCTTCTATTTTTATTAAGGGCTATTTTGCCCACGACATCCGACCGAATTATGGATCTCGTTGCTACAGTGTCGATTGTCACTGTTGTTGTCCTTGCATTAACAATCGTAGTTATAACCAAACTTTGGTTATCCCGTTGGAGTTGTCATACAGTTACGATGCTGGGGCTGGGAATTCCACCAGGCGACTTTCGCCCCATAAAGTCTGCCCTTGCAAGTTTCCCGAGCTATTGGCCTCAGGTTGGTCCGTTGATAGTCTCCTCTTATGATTAGCGCATGAACAACAATTCTCACTTGATGTTTCATTCTTTGGTCGACGTTTCCTACAGTCGACCGAGACGTGGCTGACTTCGCCGCATGTCCAACGCTTCATATCAGGTCTCAGGGTTCTCCGTTCTACATGCTCGATTCTTTGGCAGGAACATTCCTCGACGGACGTTTCTCGGACTCTATATGTGCTCCTGGTAGCCAGTTTAGCAGATTCATATGCCAATGCGAAAGCCAGTATTTCATTAGTCGTCTTCTTTCCCGCCAAACGATTGGCCTGTTGCAAGTCCCGATCTTGGAGTGCGTTTATAAATGCATCCATTGCTACCTCGTTCAGAAATTCCTTAGTCATATTTGAATAAGACAAGTTTACCAATCGCTCAATGTCTGTCTGCAACTGTTGAAGATTTTCTCCAGGTTTCTGCATTCTGCTCCGCAGTTGCATGCGGTAGACCTGCTGCATGTGGTGGTCTCCATACCTAGCTTCAAGGCCGTCCCTTACCGCTTGGAAATCCGTTTGCTTCTCTGCTGGTATGGTTTGTAGCAATTCTGCAGCCGCCCCGCGGAGTGACAAGATTAGTGACGTTGACATTTGCTCATTCGACCACTTATTATAATTGGCCGCGGCATCAAACTGACTTATAAATACGGAGAAGGATCCCGTTCCATCGAAGGTTGGCGGTTGCATCCTTATATCTTTGTAGTCATGTTGGTTGCTAGGGAATGTCTTATTTCTCTCAACACATTCAAGTCTCTTCTCGATTCGAGTTATTTCATCGGTGACTTTCTTAAATTCAGCTTCGTTTTTTAGATCCATTTCTTCCTTAAAGTGTTGAAAATTACATTTCATCCACTGCGTTTGGGCTTCCAATTTTGCATTCAGATCTGCAGCTTGTGCGTCAAATTTTGAATTTTGGGCATCCAACTTTGCTTTAACGTCTGCAGCTTACGCGTCGAATTTTGAATTTTGGGCATCCAACGTTGCTTTAACATCTGCAGCTTGCGCATCTAATTTTGAATTAATATCTGTTGCTTGCGCGTCGAATTTTATCACCATCATCCTGAACATCTCCGAAATGTCCAACAGTGGCGAACTCTTCTCCGTTACATTGCCACCATCTTGACTCGCTGTTTCTTCTTCGTCCGGACAGTTTGGCCCAATCGTAAAAACATATGTGTCGGCATCAATACTCTCTTCCTCCTATTGCTGCTTGCAGACGCTGTCGAAGAACTTGCTTCTGCCCTCTGCTATCCAGATGCCGGTCCTCAAGTTCCTTCTTCAACTCAGGAACGCGAAGATTCTCCAAATGTAGATCTGACATCGTCACAACACAATTCACAGACTTTTTTCACTTCACCAATAATTAATCCCACTTCTGACACCAATTGTAGCGAGCTTAGGGTTCGCTGGATTAATTATTTTTAATAAATAAGAGCCGTTAAATCGATTTTGAATTAATATAACACTTTATTAGTCCGTTAATAGACCGGCGCTCGAATATTGCTCTCATGTTTGGAGCTCGGCTCCTAAACATACCCTCGACCTACTTGAGAGCGTACAGAGACGAGCGATCCGCCTGAACGGGGACTCGGCGCTGACGTCGGGACTACAGTCGCTATCACATCGAAGGCGCGTAGCCGACCTCTGTCTGTTTTATAGATATTATCACGGGTGCTGTTCTTCGGAGATTCTTGGCATTGTTCCACGCAATTCGGTTTATATGCGCTCCACAAGACAATCCGACAGATCGCACCCGTTTGTGGTTCATCTCCCGACGGCGCGAACATCCCTGTATCAGAACTCGTTCCGTTACAGAGCGGGGAAGCTGTGGAACTGCCTTCCCACGCGAGTGTTCCCGGAGCGTTACAGCCTGCAACTGTTCAAAAAGAACTGCAACAGTTATTTGATGGCATCTTGGGGCGCCCACTCGGCGCTATAGGTTTGCCTCTCCCGAGAGAAGTCTAATAAAAAAAAATAAAAAAAATAAAAACCGTTACTTTTACCGTACACTTAACGATTTCTTGACTAATCGCTTACTTATCGCATCTTTGACTGCTTACTTCTTATTCTTTACTTATCGCTTGCTTCACTTTCTTACTTATTACTTGTCTCCATGATCTGGGTGCGACGTATTTATATAGTTTCCTCATTCTGATTCGGCGTTTCGTTTTCGTCCGTTCCATAGCCTTGAATATTCTATTGTTCCTAGTCTCCAGTTTTCCAGTACTTTCTACAATATTCTAGTACTTTGTTTCGGACTTTCTCGAATATTCTAGTACTGATTGTCATATGCGTCACAATATTAATGTATTTTTTATCTTTCTTCTTATTTATTTTCCGTCTTTTATTTCATTTGTTTTACTTCCATTCTTTCTTCATTTTATTGAATTCTACTCGTTCATCTTTCTTTCCTTTATTTCTTTTTAGTATCGTTATTTTTTTTTAAATTTAATTTCGTGGAATTTTCCAATGAATTAAGCGAATTTTAATTTTGTTGTTCATCTCTTTAGTTTATCGGTGCGTACTTGATTCCAAGATTCAGCATTTTGCTTATGTATCGAGTATTCTATGTTTTAGAGCATAACATTAGCCCTTCTTTGTGAATTTTTTGTCCTAATTCTAGAATTTTTCCACTCCCTTACTTCGTATCATTATTGTTTAATCTGCTTGGAATTTGAGTGCCACTCCTAATTTCTGCATTGTGACGAAGAATCTCGTTATAATGCTCGGATTAAATTCAATAGCCCGTTTTATTTAGTTTACCGTAATACTCTTGCACTGCTTTTGTTGATGGCGTTGTTGACACCCATACTGGTCCAACCAGCTCACCTGTAGTTAAACAGGCTAATTACAAAAACTATTTTTATTTGTTCACTCATATATAAGTACCCTATGCGCTCTTAAAGTCATACTGCTATTACCCGAAAGTTCCTTTCGTTGTGCACTTTCCCCCATGCTACCTGACCAGATTTCGTCAAAGTTACGCCTTATATCGTCTTTCCATTTCCGTCCCAACCTTTCCATCGATCTTGTTCTCTTTGGTCTTCCGTCTTTGTATACGACTTTAAATACTTCAAAATACTTAAACATTTTTTTTTTAAATTTAGTTTAAAATTCGAACTTTTTATACCTTGTATTCTTTTTCAAATTTAGCGTTGCCAACATTTCAACTTTAGACATTTACTGGCCGTATGTTTTTTTGAGATCGCCATCTCTACGCATTGAAGACCGATGCATAACGACAAATAATTTCAGTGCATCAAAAAATTGCTATGCGTATTACTTGTAGAAAAAGAAATTTGCAAATAATTACTCATGTTTATATATGGCATAAAGTTATAATTTTATTATTTTAATGTATTAAAAATTACTTGACACTATAAGACAGAACTAAATTAGAACAGCTTACAAACTGCTATACTGTTATACAAAAGTAAAATAACCAAACTGTCAGATATGTGAATAACTGTTTACCTCACATGAGGGAATGATACAGTTGGTTTTAATTAAATCCCTAATTCACAAGGCTTTTTTTGAAATTATATTATAATTGAAAGGCCTCTGTCTACATAATGGCTAGTGACGAGTCACTCGGTGATATTGCTATACGTGTATCAAGCCTTCCCGCTGAATTTCAACAAAACACGGCGAAGGATACAGTCGGAGATTTGAATGAAGTTCACAAAGTGAAAAGTAATAAAAAGAAGCACTATCTTAATGCTAGGGACAGAGGGTTCCTGGTGACTTGCGGCAGCCAAACTAAAAATTGTGTTCGGGAATGTTACAATATCCTAACCTTCTATGGGAACGCACTGTACGGCCCGGAGTTACCGTCCGGTTCTAGCAGAAAAAAAGCTCTAAAAAAGCTACGAAAGAAGAACAAACACCAAAAGTATACAAGCCCTCCGAGTTTCAAGCGTACATCATTAAAAACCGAGATTCCAGAAAAGCTTGAGGGATCAGATGAAGAAGATTTTGAGAATAGTTCTAGTCCTGAAGTTACGGTCACAAAAGATCTTGATATTATGGATGAAGTTTCGGAAGAAATTGGCGTCTATCATGAATTAACCAATGCTGGAAGATGTCGTAGGTTTCAAGCCGTGGACACAGGCGTGAAGAACTGTATCTTCATCAAGACTACACTTAGCGATCCAACAGAACTGGTTGCCAAGATATATTTCGAGCTTTCAAGAAGGCAAACAAAAGAAGTCAAATATATTCAGAAATTTCTTCCAATTGAAGTTTCTTGCTACGCCAAATTGCCTGAAATTGTTAAAGCTAGTCGGCCGTTGCTAAAAGTGCACTTCAGTGCGGAGCCCAAAACGTTTGCAATTGTCTTTAACAAAAGATTGAATAATGTTATACATCGAGGTGAAGTAATTGATGCTATTGCTAAAGAGGTTGTTGCCATGAACGCAATGCATAAGGTAAATCTAGGCAATCCTGAACTGACCATTGTTTTCGAAATCGTCCGCGGAAAATGCCTGATGTCAGTACTCGAGTGTTACCAAAAGTTTAAAAAATACAATATAAGCTTATTGGAGTTAGTATCTCCAAGAGCAAGTAAGCGAAAGGTCCCAGAAGTTGCTCAGAGTATTAAAAATAATACCACCACCGCGCCCAGCAGCAAAAAGTCCAAAGATGGGGATGGAAAGCCTTCCGATACGCCTAATGATAACGAAAAAGAATAAATTTGGTTTATATAAACTTTGGTGTGAATGGTTTTTTGAATAAATACAAAAGCAAGTCTTTTCATCTTATTTTTTACACCCTTTTCTTAAGAACTCCCTCCACGCCTTTCGCGATTTCCTCATAAACGGCGTACATGAGAGCTGCCGTTAGGACAGTCTGCAGTAGCTTAGCTTCCATACCACGATAAAGGCCCTTTGGACCCTCTGCGCGCAAGATTGCCATTATGATTTGTAAAGTTCCTTTTGTCCGCGAAAACTCGTCGTTCTTTGTTATATGACGTTGCTTAGTCTGTACTAATTGCAGAGGATATGTTAATACAGTCGCAAATGCCTTAGCAGCCGCACCGACGAAAAAGAATGCCACGCTAGGGACATTTCCATAGGACTCTGTGATTTTCCTCTTTAATAATTCGTACAGCATAAACTGCAAAGCGGGATTGATAACCAGCATAAGTGAAGGAACTGTTCCAGACCATAATCCTGGGATACCTTCGGTCTTGGCGACATATTTCAGCCCGTTCAGCAGACTTGAATAATTCTCATTTTTGTCTTTTATCGATCCCGGTATGCCCTGCATTCGAACTCGAGTGTTCACCACCCAAAAAGGTGTAGTGCTTAGAACATTAATAATCCCAGCTACTGAGCCAAACAAAAGATCACGTAAAACGCTTTGCTGTCCATGACCGTTGAGCGCTTTCAAGCTATGAAATGCATAGAAGTAAACGAAATTGGAAATACATAAACTCTGTAGTACAGGAACAATTCCTCGATAAAGGGTTGCAATGCCTTCCTTTTTAATCAACTGCAGAATGACATCAAATGTATTTGGTACTGGTTGGCCATCAGCTTTTTGAACTGAAAAACCAAAAAAGTAAATAAATAAATAAACGACCGCGAACGTATTCAAATATTCAAAACAGAAAGAAAACGATGTATGTATGGATAGAAAAACACGCGACCTCGACGTTGCGTGTTATTCTAATTGTTTTACGAAGTACTGTACTAAACAAATTTAATTTGAATATAAGATAGCAACCTTGAAGCCTTGATCGCACGGTGTCTAATGGATAAAATACTGACATCGCAATTACCCCGCCCTAAAAGTGAAGAGGGAAGATAAATCATTTTACTTTGAACTTTTCGAACCAATGTTCAAAGGTCACTTACGGTTGCGCCTGAAACGGCTTGTATCCATGACTGATAACTAAAAACTTGGTTTAATTTCGACTGAGACATTATCGACGGCGAATGGATCTAGTATCGTCAGTATGGAATGGAACCACCTAGTATTTACAACACCTCCACCTAACTTAACTGACTATAACAAAAATGTCACTACCAACAGTAGAAAAAACGTTATCAACGCTTAGAAGAGAATTTTACTCTAATTTTACTTCTCGGCCGATTCCAAATGTTCTAGCAAAAGCGACGGACAAACCAACAACAAAAACAAATCAAAGGCACACCAGAATCTGAATAAAACAGCTGATTGTGTGTGTGCACAATTAGAAACCTTCAGTAGGTCTCATCATTTCTCTTCAAACCGTTATACGCTTGGTAGGGTAACCAAAATGCATTAGGCCAGATTTGGGCTAAAAAGACTGAACTGCAGATATATTATTTTAATAAGCTTCGCCGAACTATTTAATTTGTATTTTACTTGTAAATTATACCTTTTCTTTTAAATATTGACATAGGTTTATGACTCAAAACTCAAATATCAACATGTGGCGAAGTTTTTTCAATATTGTCCTTATGGAATGTCAACTTAGGTGAAGGATACAATAAACAAATTGGAAGATTACAACAAAAATGAAATTTTTTTCAGTAAAAAATGACAGCATTTTTTTTTATTCAAAAAGTATTTTATTTATCCAAATACTACAAATTCTTTTCGATTACTGTTATGGGCGCAACCGTTAGGATGAAGGTTGCGTCCACCGAGAGGTGATAACGTTGAGTCTCGCGAATGTCCTTAGGGTGTGATGCAATTCAATTACGCCAGTTGTTGCGGATTGGCAATTGGATGTGCTGGAGAAATCTAGTACATTCGCAGTGTATACTAGTTGCGCAGCAGCTGTCACGAACCACCTGGCCGATTGTCACCAACGATGAACGGTAGCGTCCCTTTTTTGAATTGGCAGTTATGCCCACTGAGTCAGTCTGTGTTAAGAATTGATCATTCTTATTCAACCAACGTTTATCCTCTGTTAATCGATTCGAGACCTCGGCATCTTATGTGACAGTCAGCTAAACTTCCTCATACATATTGACGACATGATTCTCAAGGCCCATTCAGTCCTCGGCTTTGTGAACCGCTGGTCTAATGCATTTTCTAACCCTTACGTGACCCGATCGGTCTATATTACTTTCGTTCGCCCCCTTCTTGTATATGTTAGCCAGGTTTGGTCCCCATATCATGTATCTCATATCCGTAGAATTGAAAGCATTCAATGACGGTTCTTGCGTTTTGCCCTCCGAGGACTGTGCTGGGAAAACTCCCTGTCGCCGTTCCCTTACATAAGTCGTCTCAAATTAATTAACCTAACTGCTCTAAAGGGTGAAGAATGTCCGCTGACATTCTCTTCATCCACCCTCTTCTGTCAGGATCAATCAACTGTCCAAGCCTTCTCTCCTCTAACCCGTTCTATACCAATCCCCGTAACCTACGAAACCGTCGTCTGTTTTATCTACCAACCCACCACACCTCGTATGGCCTTAACATGGATATATACACCCTTGCCCATATACTACCCTAATACCTTAGTACCATATTGTTGCGGATTCGCAAATAAATATACCGGGAGGATCTAGTACGTTCGCCGTCTGGTATGCTCCCCGACCAGCATATTCATCACTCGCCTTTCAGCGGCCAGCTGACAATGCGCCATTACCTAGGGACGCCATCGGACTATCACCCTTTTCAAATGTGACCAACGGTTTTTCAGTCTGTGATCATCAGCCCTTCATCGTGGATGCATCGCCGCCAATTTATGTTAATCGAATCACACCAATCGTGTATGCATTTTCTCTTGGTCAGACAATTTAAAGAGTGCATTTTGCTTACACGAGCGTACTAGAGGTTTACTTAGAATCTGCTTGGAAGAAATTCATCCTAAATTCAAATAAGAGCCTATAGAGACAGCGAAGGAAGGACGAGCCTGAAACACAATATATACAGACGAGCTGTTGAGTTAATCACCTACATTGTAAATCAAGCAACTTGGCCGTCCGTTCGCCACTATTTTCTGGTCCTTCGAGCCGGATCCAGCAACGTGTGGATCCACACCATTGCCGCCCAGCTCGCGGCACAGGACACCGTTCCGCTCAGCCAAAAGGAAGATGAGATGGCAGTGGACAATCAACTGCCGAATGTACAAAAGTTAACACCTCCCCCAGATGATACAGAACTGAAACAAAACACAAGAGAAGAAGCTGATCAGTGGGTGAAAACACAGACCAGTGAACAAATGACGATTGAGGAACTCATCGCCGCTCAGTTCGCGGCACAGGAAACCATCTCTCGCACCTTCCTCAACCTGCAGGACAAGGGGCAACCAACTCCGACCAGTATAGAGACCACCAAACACGACTTCCAATCTACGTGGCGGCCCCCGAGTATCAGCGACACAAGTACTTCGCGGAAGATTTTATCGCTGAGGCCGAGGAAGTATACCTCGATAAACAGAGGAGGCTACTCGAGGATCAGTACGCGCCTGCATCAGCCTACCCAACAATGGCAAATAACGTCAACGTCAATTGCGCCCCTCCAAGTGAGCTGCTCCCAGTGCAGCTGCCAACGGTCACCATCAAGCCAGCGGGAAAGGAACGGCACACCAGAGTTCTCAATCCCGACCAAGCAACCCGGCAAAATACCGCCGGCCCAACGACCAACCAGCCCCGTGTCCCGATGCACAGAACACCGCCAGAATCCCCAAGGGAACAGGCTCCATGCACGTTCTGAAGGGCCTCACACACAAAAAGCAATTGCAATTTATAAAACTTAA
Organism: Microdon myrmicae; assembly: GCA_963931805.1. Classification (NCBI taxonomy): domain Eukaryota; kingdom Metazoa; phylum Arthropoda; class Insecta; order Diptera; family Syrphidae; genus Microdon; species Microdon myrmicae. The sequence goes on along the minus strand of OZ007498.1, from coordinate 193,576,112 downwards.
ATAACAAGAAGAATCTTCTGTCAACTTTGATTTTGTGGGGAGTAAAGGTTAGTTTGGGGCTCCTCGATAGTATAGTGGTTAGTATACCCGCCTGTCACCCGGGAGACCGGGGTTCGATTCCCCGTCGGGGAGCCCCCGGCGCAAGACTAAATGACCTTGCCCAGACAAAATAAATCATTATGGAAAATTTAACAGGCCTCAGGACTTGCTAAATAAGGCCAAGACCGGTTCCCGGTTGTAGTGCCGATAATGATAATGATGAAAGGTTAGTTTGAAAAATTCAAGAAGCATTTTGCAATTTATAGCATAAAAGTTCAAAGAGAAAATGCGTTGGCTGATTATGAAGCTGCCTGGATGTATCCAAAAAAAATCTGATCGTTGTATGGGTTGCACCATCAAATTTTGCAAATGGCAACACTTGATTTCTTAAAAACCGTTGGAGGGAGGGGCGCGCGAGTGGCAGGGAATTGTGTGTCGCTTCAAGCAATTTTAGTCCCCATGGAGCGCTTCACGTGACAACAGCGTGCCGTTTGTGTAAAACAATTTTACAAAAACAGCGATTCATACTGTGACGTATATGACAATCAGTACTAGAATATTCTAGAGAGTCCGAAACAGAGTACTAGAATATTCTATAAAGTAATGGAAAACTGGAGACCGTGAACAGTAGAACATTCAAGACTATGGAACGGACGGAAACGAAACGCCGAATCAGAATAAGGAAACGGTATAAATACGTCGCACACAGATCATGGAGATGAGTAAGTAGTAGAAAGTGAAGCAAGCGATAAGTAAGCAGTCAAAGACGCGATAAGTACGGAAGCGATAAGCAAAGAAATCGTTAAGTGTACGGTATAAGTAACGGTTGTTAGTAACGGATTAATAAAGTGTTATATTAATTCAAAATCGATTTAACGGCTCTTATTTATTCAAAATAATTAATCCAGCGAACCCTAAGCTCACTACAATTGGTGTCAGAAGTGGGATTAATTATTGGTGAAATAAATAAGTCTGTGGAAGTGGATTGTGACGATGTCAGATCGACATTTGGAGGGCCGGAACCTGGATAGCAGAGGAGAGAAGCCAATTCTTCGACAGCGTCTGCAAGCACCAATAGAAGAAGAGGATATTGATGTCGGCACAGATGCTTTTACGAGTGGGCCAGACTGTCCGGTTGGAGAAGAAACAGCGAGTCAATATGGTGCCAATGTAATGGAGAAGAGTTCGCCACCGTTGGACATTTCGGAGATGTTCAGGATGATGATGGCAAAATTGGACGCGCGAGCTGCAGAGTTTAAGGCAAAATTAGATGCGCGAGCTGCAAAATTGGATGCGTGGGCTGCAGACGTTAATGCAAAACTGGACGCGCGAGCTGCAAAATTGGACGCACGAGCTGCAGAGTTTAAGGCAAAATTGGATACGCGAGCTGCAGAGGTTAATGCAAAATTGGATGCCCAAAGGCAGTGTATGAAAGAATTCTGGCACTCGGAAGCGGAAGAATCTGAGGATGAGGGGGAATTGGAGCCACATGAAAGGAAGAAACTCGGGAAGAGCAAAGCTATGGCTGACAGCAATGAGGAAGAGGAGGAAGATGACAATGATGTGTTACGTGAAGAACTGAAGGATCTCATCGATGATAACCCGATTGAAGAGGACGGCAGTGATGGTGAAGACACTGATGCTTCAGGCCGTTCCCTGAAACGGATTTACAATGATGATGACAAGTTGGACGACCAACTGGAAGACGATGACTGTGACGTTATTGAAGAGAATCTTGGTTTGAAAGTCGAAGGCAGAAAGCGATCCAAGCGTCTGCGTCGTACACAGGACGAAGAAAGTGATGGAGAGGAACAGCACGTCAATGAAGGTTCAGCACGTGAGGCTATAGACGAACAGCTATTCGACGACGAAGACGATGTTGAACGCCGCTCTGAACGTAGTCACAGGGAAACTGAGGCGGCAAAACATTTCAATGATGATGAGGAATCGGGGTCTGGTGCTGAGGATTTTATTGTAAACGACGAAGGAAGGCCAATTGCTGAGAAGAAGAAGAAAAGACGACTTCTAGTCACTGACGCGTCATTGCAAGAAGGTCAGGACAGTTTCGGTGTAGATTTCGACTATGAGGATTTCACTAATTATGACAAGGACGGATATGAACCCGAATACGAACCTAGTGAATTAGAAAGGGGTCACTTTACTGATTTGGACAATGAAATCCGTAAAACAGATATTCCTGAGCGAATGCAATTGCGCGAAGTTCCGGTTACGCCTGTTCCAGAGGGCCCCAATGAACTACAAGATGAAGCTGAATGGATTTACAAACATGCGTTTTGTGAATCAACTGTTTCCGAACAAGAGAGATCAACGGATGTTGGAAGTCGAGACCGCTATTGTAAGCCACCACATACGGGGGGAAAGATCAAGCAAGCCCTAGATTGTAGGCGTAATCAACAGCTAGGGGTGCCGTTCATTGCGTTCTATAGAGAAGAATACGTGAAACCAGAATTAACGTGCGACGATCTATGGATAATCTATTACTACGACGCTCGCTGGTGTTTACTGTCAGCTCCAAAGAACAAACCGCTCCAGTTATTTGAAAGGATGCGGAACTATCAGTTGGATACGGTTATGAAATCGACAGATGCTCCAATACCAGATAATATGCGTGTAATTAAAGATGAAGATCTAGACCGCTTACGTGATGTGCAAACTCCAGAAGAGCTTAAGGGTGTGCACATGTATTTTCTCTTGTACTATTCGCATGAGATCCCTAAAATGCGAGAGGAATTCCGTCGTCAGGAAAAGGAAGAATGGCGACAGGCTAGACCTGACGCGAAAAGGAGAGCAGTAGAAAATTTCGAAAAAGGTCAAGAACTTCCACCGCCGAACGCCAAGATGAAAGTGGTGCATCGCGACCGACTGGCGGCTTTTGTTGGCCCGGGAGACCAGTGAACTTAGTTCGGGACGAACTAATCCAGGCGGAGGGTAGTGTAACGCATATGACAATCAGTTCTAGAATATTCTAGAGAGTCCGAAACAGAGTACTAGAATATTCTATAAAGTAATGGAAAACTGGGGACCGTGAACAGTAGAACATTCAAGACTGTGGAACGGACGGAAACGAAACGCCGAATCGGAATAAGGAAACGGTATAAATACGTCGCACACAGATCATGGAGATGAGTAAGAAGTAGAAAGTGAAGCAAGCGATAAGTGCGGTAGTAAGAAGTAATAAGTAAGAAAGTGAAGCAAGCGATAAGTAAGCAGTCAAAGACGCGATAAGTACGGAAGCGATAAGTAAAGAAATCGTTAAGTGTACGGTATAAGTAACGGTTGTTATTAACGGATTAATAAAGTGTTATATTAATTCAAAATCGATTTAACGGCTCTTATTTATTCAAAATAATTAATCCAGCGAACCCTAAGCTCGCTACACTACGTTACTGTACAACGTCTATTTAGAATTGAATCGTCTAAGTGAGTGTCCAAGTGTTAATTTAATCAAAGCTTGGGTCAAGAAGTTCGAGCAAACGGGATCGACAACGAATATTAAACAAACAGGGCGGCCACGTTCAAGAAGAAGCGATGAGAACATTCGGTAGGAGATAGCCGCCATAACTCGCAGCATATGTCAGCGAGTTTTCCAAAGTTCTCGTAGTCGATTGCAGGAGTGCTAACGACGAGACGGGGCACATCTTGACGATGTTATTTAAAAAAAAAATTAAGAAACGTTTATTACGTTAAATAAATGATAAACAAAATAACATTTGTAGTTTTAATTCTATTCATGTTTCAAATGTGCAAAATTTTATGGCGCACCCTTTACAAGAGCAAGGATATACAACACATCAAGTTTTCAATGTCGATGGAATTGGGCTTTGGTTGACAAAACTGTCCAGTAAAACGTTTATATCGAAAAAGGGAAAAGTGGAACAGGTTTCAAGGTGTCTGGAAATCGTGTAATGCTACTTCTAGGCAGTAATTAATTTAATTAAATTAATGCGTTGAGAAACTTTATGACAAAACTCTTGTTAGTTTGTATCCTCGTGCATTTGGAGGCGTATAAAAAACCTCCTTACCGGTATATTGGAAAACGATCTCGAGAGATCGGATAACTGGAAATTTAAAGAGCTGGTTTGCAATTGTTTTGTGCCAGACATTGAAAATTATTAAAACAGGAAAATTTGAGCTTCAAGGCGTCTTTAATATTGGATAATGCTCCCTACAAGTTTTAATTTATCCGAGCGTTAAAATAAGCTTGAAACTAGATCATTTTCATTCCTCTTTTCAGTGAATCAATAAAGTCCAGCCACACTGACGAAATATTTCTTTTTAAGATTTCGAACTTAATTACTCCGAAAAAAAAATTATTTGATGTTCTTAAAATAACACAACATTTCTTCTTTTCTATCGTCAACAATTGTGTTATCCCTTAATCCTTCACATTTCACTCCATAAAACATAACATTTTATAAAGTTTAAATATCATTTAGATTTAACAGCCTGGCAATACCTCAATGGGAATTTTTTCCCGCCATAGTGTTTCGCAAATTAAATATTTGATTACAAAGTGCTGATTTTAAGATTGTTAGTATAATTGATTTATTTATTGCATTTATTGCATTTTATTCAACTGAAACTTAATTTATAACTCCTCATAATGGAGATTCTGGATATTAGCAATGTGGTCCTCATGCAAAGTGTTAGAAAGAGTAATGACGAAGCACGTAAGGAGGTCAGTGATTTCGTGTCTAAGTCGGATGAAAGTGCCAACCATTCGTCAGATAATATGGAATCACTTCTATTCAATGAAGAGGACGAGGAAGACCTTATTGGGCCTGGAAGCCTGCAAATAGTTGATTCCGATCTCGATGAAATATCACCTATGCGAAAAAAGAAAGGAAACCCAGAGACTATTGAAGTCAATGGAGAGAGTAGAAGTCATACAAACGCGACAAACGACGAGGAAAATTCTTCGGGAATGAAAATTCATAATATTTTACCAGATAATATAAATGAAGAAAATACGTTACTTGGTAAATTGGGATCTCCAAATCTAGATAAAGAGGGTTCTCCATATGAGTTAAGGAGATACGATCCCATATCAGAAATATCAAGCAACAAATTAGGGGTGCACATACATAAGGGAGTTCCTGCATCACAGGATCATGTGTCAATTGATCAAACATCTGATACGGATGATGACTTCAAATCAAATAATAAGATGTTTATGCGAAAAAAAATCAACACGCTCATCGACTCAGATAGTGAAACAGATGCTGAAGTGGAAAAGTTCTCCGAAATTAATACTACTACTAATAAGGAGCATGGTAAGTATTAATACGACAATAAAAGTAACACAATTTTTAAAAGTTAAAATACCTTCTGCTGATAAAGACATCTCATGTCCAACATCAAGAAAAATAACCAAATTTTCCACATTGATTGATTCCGAGAGCGATTCCAATGACGGACTCCTCACTCGTGAGCCTGGTAATGGAAACCGTCTGCCTTAAATCGATTTATGTAACAAATGCGACTTACTTCCAGAAGAACGAAAGAGACTATCATCTGAAGAGAACGCGGGACACTCATTCAAACAAAATGACACTTCTAAAAAGAAGAAGCTGAAAAAGACCAAGAAAGTAAATAAAAAGACAACAGGAAGTAGACCACAGGACAGAAGTGACGAAGAATCGTCATCAGACCAATCGAGTTCTGTTGATTCAGAGACTGAATTATCGCTTGCTAGCGATACAGAAGACCAACCGGCATCGAGAACTGGAGGCATTACAGGCAAGCCGCGATCAAAGAAAATACAACGGGTAATGATCTACAATGATTTTTTGTCTTTATTATGTTTCAAGATTATGTACATTCAATCATATTTGTTATGGATTTGTTGAGACAGATTGTTATCCTTATATTTGGGAAAAAAGCGGCACAGTACATCGGCTTGTGACAAAGTCCAGAGGATCGATGAACCCCTTTAGTCCCCCCGTCTGCCTTTAATTTTTTATTTTCGCCGGTCTGTACTGAGGTCGGTAAAATAGTCAGGTCAAGCTTCGATGGCTCGAAGATCGAGACCACGAGGTCTTAGAATACAATAAAAGGTAAAAAATGTCTATCGTACCTTATGAAGTCCCATTCTACTCTTTGAAGCTCGCTTATGTGTTCTGCGTCATCAATCTGATGTTGCCACATGACTCTTTGCGGATCCCATCCACGGCTAGTTCCAACATCACGGTGTCGTAGAGCTTCATTATATCCCACAACTTCTTCGTGCAAATCGAGTGCCTGTTCGAATTCAGTTGTTCTTTCAACATGCGATTATCGCACTCTATCTCCTCGCCGGTCAGCAATTTAAAGAACTTACCACGTCTTTACTCCTTCATCATCATCATCATCATTGGCACTACAACCGGGATCCGGTCTTGGCCCTATTTAGCAAGTTTCTCCACCGGTATCTGGTCCTTATCCGAGACTTGTTAAATTGTCCATAATAATTTGTTTTTCCAGGCAAGGTTATTAGCTTTGCGCCAACCTTTCTCAGGATGTCGCTGCATGCCTTGGTTCACTACTTGGTGGGTGCCAAAGTAGCTATCAAGGGGTGTCACGTGGAGACTCCATGTTGTTGGATTGAACAGGGGCAAGGATCGTCCTAGCCTTCGCCGGGTTGAAAGCACAGACTTTCGCTCCCACCCTCTCGTCTTTACTCCTTGCGCCGACTAATTCCAACTCGGTGGCGAACTGCGCAACTTGTACTGTCCTGACGGCGAACCTCCAATCGACCACATGTCAGTGGGCGAAGTACACCTTGCCCTTATCCCTCGCGGTAAAAACCACCAGGTGCTCGTTCATGCCAGTGTCTGCGACAACCGGAGGGTCATGGGGGGTGCTAACGATGATTGAGTCTCGCTGACGTCACATTGGGGACCTTCCAAACGCATCGCGAACACTGTTGAAGTACACCGCAGTAGTTGCTTCGCATCACTTTCAGTAGCTACAAATCCACTGAACAATATGTTATATGTTCTTCTAGCGGTTTTTGTTTTGGCTTTCTGTCACGCGTTTGTTTTGCTGGGGATGCCTATGCATCCGGCGGACGAGTGTTGTGAACACAGGCATTCGCCGCCGCACGTTTTCATTAAATAACCATTCCTCTAACATGATTACATCAACTTACCTGCTGTACTGTGGGGGTATAAGTTGGTGTGTCTGGCACGACACGGATTCCTTAAATCCCCAATGATGTTTCGACGCCGACGAGAATGAAGAAATAAAAACACACTGGATGTTTTTTTCTTGCCGTTTAAAGTTTTCTTTATTTTCTTTTTTTTTATATTTCACTTATTCTATTTTTTTTACTCAATATTGTTTATTATAATTTGTTTAAACATGGTGGAGCAACACTGATATTTATCGTTCTATTTCCCTTTAATGGGTTTCGTCACCACTGATAATACTAAACTCGCGACTATAACTCGACTCGATTCGTGCGCACACTCTGTGGATTGAAAATCGACTACAAATACGTGTGTGCCGCTTGAGGAATGGAAAATTACTTAAACGGCAGCGTCACCGACTACGGTTGTGGTTGAGTAATGACTGGTTGGGATTAGGGATAAAGATTGCGATTTTTGATTTGCACCATAAGCAACCAATCGAGATCACCTTTACATTTGTGCTCTCTCGTGTTCCCCGCCCATTGAGGTGGATAAACGCTTCGGTTAATTCGGAACACAATGTGCAATGATCCCTGGGTGGATTTGGTTTTAGTGTGCATGTATCAATGCAACTCTGAGGATAGCCCACTGACCCAATTCGGTGAATGTGGTGATCTCAGAGTGCATTGAACTGTGGGAAGATAAAAATGAGAAGGAGAGGAAAATGTTTTGTAGCTATTCACCTGCAAAAAGAGATCATTGAGCCCCAGCGACAGGCTATGCCGTTGCTAACCGACATGAAATGCGATTTCTGGTGGAAATCTCATGGGTTAGCGAAAAGGAGCTGCCGTGTGGCGAAAAGGTAATTAAACTCAATTATGCATTATCCGTAAAGAATAATGAGTTTAGCTATGCGTCCTTTTGGGAAACATGTTTTGCAGGTGGAATAGCTTGTAGGGGGAATAACGTTTGATATGACGCGCTGAAAGCGGTCCAAATAAGGTTTGAATTGTGGGTAGGTTCTCCATGTGGTTTAGACATCCCCCACAGTACAATACTGTCACACGTCAGCGACCCGCTCAAGCGGTTTTATGTTGTCATAATCCAGGCCAGCTGCGACGGTTCGCTACGAAGTCCACCCATTATCAGCATGTCCCCCACGAATCGATTTTATTCGCACACTCAATGTCGTTTTCATTCAGACTTAGGGATCACCGTCGTCGAATGTTTATATTAAGTCTTAGGGATCTCCTCGATGCCCAATCTCGTAATGGTTCGCAGAGGTTCCCCGTACTTTCCTTTTCTGTTAGTTAATGTTCAGTTACCACATAGGAGTCGGGGAATCGAGTTGAAGCTGCGAATCGTAACGGATGGATGCCCGATGTTCTCGGACTTCTCGTTCGTATCGCGTATATTAATATTTTGCCTTTTGTAGACAATAGAAAATAATGTGTTTACTGAAATAAATCGATTGTACACCTTTCCACTTCCCAATTATTATTCTAATGAAGCGCTTCAGTGGTTTTTGGGACTCGTATTGGGACTTGTGCGCACCAAGACCGAATTGTTCTAATTATGGTATTATGGTTGTGAATAAGTTTTGATTGATTGTTTTGTGCTGCTGGTATAACCGCTCTTCATCTCTCTCTAGAGCTTCAATTTCTTAAGTTGTAAACAGTATCCATCGTGTCGCAATAGGATAAGGGATTGCTGGAGCACAGCCAACAAAATATAGCGGACAGAAGATGGTGCAGAAGTTCCAGTCCCCTGGTGGGATATACAAGTACCCTTCGAACTGGTTATGAAGAAAACATCCTCAATACGGTCATTTTGTGAAGGTATACTGTAAATTAGTATATCTCATCTTCGCTCCGGTGTTGTACGTTGACACGTTTAATTTATTATTCACCATTCATATACATATCCGCCAATACCTTTCTATCGGTTTTATAATTAACTGGACTTGACACGTAAAAGTAAACAAAGTAAAAAGGTTGTTGATCAGCCAGCGAGGTGGTTGCGTTGAAAAGTATTTCAGAATATGCAGAAGTTCTCACAGTCGAGGGGATGAAACGGAACACCTTTCAACTTATTGCAATGATTTCAACGTACTCAGGTAACTATGTAACAAACACCTTTTGTGTCCATTGGCCTTGTGTGTTAACTTTGTTACGTCTCATTCTACGCACTCCCCTCAAGGTTTTAACCGTGGGATTGCATCTATTCTTTAACCCTGGAATTGCAAATGTGCGTCAGTTCGTGAGGCATTTCCGGCTTCTTAATGTCGTTGTCTCGCTGCCCAGAAAAAAATGTGTATGTGGCCATACCACGATTTAAGAAGTACGGAGGCACTGAGTTTGTTATATCTAGTTAACTTAAAATATATCTAAAATATCGCCGTCATTATCTAGCGTTCCCTTAGAATTACGGGTTACACATAACAAAATAAAAAATTATATCTATAGTTGCAGATGTTGTACTGACCGGTGCCAAACTCATTGCACCAAAGAGAAATACCGCATTGGAATAAGATATATTGCTGAAATCCGTAATAGACGTGGGAAAGTGGTCTTTATTTGTGTTCTACGTGTGTAGAGGGTGTCCTAGTGCATCCCTCTTTTTTATTTCGCAATCCGTTTCCAATATATCGTACATCACTCTCACAAGGCAATCAAGTGGGCAGTTGTTCACTTCGAAAATTAAGTTCTGATCTACAGATATAAGAAGCATGAAACGATCTGCCGGAATATGCGACTACAATGTTGTGACATTCAGGACCAATTAAAACATCAATACCTCTTTTCCGTTCCGTACTGTGCTTTAACATTTAAATGAATATCGTGTAATTTTTCTTTTGGATGTGTCTGATAACAAAATAGTACTGATATTCATCTCTGCAGTTTATGAAACACTACATATAGAGTACTCTTGTTCGATATGTTGTAGCCAATACTTACATAATAAAACATTCGACAACGATACATGTAACGATAAAATGACTAATAGTCCCGAAAGCCGGACTGAGTAACATCTCCTGATTTGGTTTTCAAGTACTTCTATTAAACAATTCTGAATATTGCTTCAATAACAACACCCTTTTGTTTCAGGCGTCAGCAATAAAAGCAATAAGTGAGATGCAGGCCATACAAAGTGAGACTCAGCGATTGCATCGAGAAACTGGTGTTTCGTAAGGATTTGAGGAAAACCCCATTACGTTTTCATTATTATTTCAACAATATTTTTTCCAGTATTCCATATCACAGACCAAAACGACGGACACTAAAAGAGTTCTTAACAAGGCGGACAATAGAGAAGCCGAGACTTGATGTTGAGGGTGCAGGCAAGAAACCTAAAATGACTGCAGAAGAATTGGAAATATTCGCGTAAGGCCATCGTTCGTTTGCTAAGCTTGATATTCCTGAGTTGTGTAAGTTATTTTTTAGGAAGCATCTCGAAGAAAGAGCAAAAGAAGCAACGGAATTTTTTAAAAGCGAATCAGAAGATGAGTTCCAACACCTCCCAGCAAATAGTGCAGATAATGTTAAGTCATTGGAAGGAACAGCTGCCATTGCAGATGAATCTTCATGTCTGAATAATGAGAATGTCGACCAGCAAACATTACCCGAAAACACACAAATTTCTGACCAAGATATACTTAGTAATATTTTAGAACCAACCTCTCAAGATATTCAGCAATTCCAAAAGTCCACTTCAGAACCAATCCCTGACCCTACATTAACATCAGAACATTCACAAATGGAGCCGGAATCGGAATCCACTGTATCAACTTCGTCGACGGGGAGATCTCTTATCGATTTAAAGCGCTATCTTATTGCCCAAAGAAACCTTCCTATAGCACCTACAATCAAAGGCGATTCCAATATGTTGATTGATTTCGAAACCGGAGATATTCTTCCTGTCAAACCAACGGGTGTGGAGTGCCTTTTCCAACGGCTTGTGAAGTCTAATGTAAATCGTAGCAAACCGAAGGAGCAATTCAGGTGAGACGGCTTTTCTTTTCTCATCATTACTCTATTTTGTGAATCCTGGTTCAGCATGACATCAACAGAAACCGGTCGCTTGGACTTTAATGTGGCCACACTCAAAGAGCCGAATAAAGAAAAAGAACCTAAACCGGGAGCAGCTTATATGATTTTAAAGGACAATCTACGGTCCTTAATATCAAAGAAACGAAAAGACGGGTTCCAGAAAAGAATTGAGGAAAGCAAAGAAGAAGAAGAAGAGGAATTCAAAAAATGTTGTGGCTTAAATGACGGTGACGACGAAGGCGGCAGTTCTGGAGAGGCGGAAGAAAGTTTAGACGCCATTGAGGATTCTGGGGGGAACTCAGAGACTCGCAAGAAGGAAATTGTGGTATTTAACAACAAAGAAAACTTCTTAACGCATCACACACTAAACAACTTTATTTAGATCGATGATGAAGAAAACGAAATTGAACCACCTGCCGAGGAAGATGAGGCCTCAGGTACAGAGGAAGTTGATGAATGTCATCAAGGTGATGTAGAAGATATTCCCGAAGACGAAGATGATACCAATGAGTCTGATAGTGAAAGTTCGAGTGACGAGGAAGTAGCAACTAAGGAACTCATAAGTAAAAAACATCGGATAATCAAACCTTTCGAAGACTCTGATGAAGAACCCGCAGATCTCAGTAAGAGGCCTTTATGATATCTACTTTGATCCTTTTATTTCGAACCTGAAACTTTTTCAGTGTTGTCTAACCCAGGTGGACAGCTTGCAGACAACCTAGGAAATGAACCATGTAAGAATTTTTTTTCGTTATTTTTTATATACTTATCTCGTACGGTGAATCTTTTAGTGCCATCGAATCCTGGAGGGCTTTATGACGAAGATGAACAACAGAATGACAAGGAAGTGGAAGACGAGCTTTTGGGATTGTGTTCGGGTCAGTTTGATGAGGTTCAAAAACAGCAATCTGCTATAAGTCAAATTCCTGAAACTCAACCACCCCAATGTGATGATTACGCTGAGCTAATGGATTTATGTTCCGGGCGATTCAACAACCTGACACCAGTCACCCAAGCTAGTGTTGGAGACACTACCGTGCGAAAGAAAATATTTTTATCGGAAGATGAGGACTATGAAGCAAATCCACTAATTAAGAAAAAACTAACAAAAAGAAGAAAAAAACAACGTAAGTTGGGGTTCTCTGACGACGAGGAGACTGACAACGAGTTCGATGAAGAGAATGATATCGAGGTAGAAGAAATTGAATTGTCGCCACATAACACAGAAGAGAATGAAGAAGAAAATGAATCAGAAAATGAGGAAAATGTCCCAGAAACATACATAGAATACGACTCTGATGAGAACGAAATCGTCGTCCAACTGACAGAAAAAGACCATAAGAAAAGGGCTAAGGAATTTCTCGAGAAAGAAGCAGAGTTATCTGGCTCTGAGTGGGGCAGTGCCGATGAAGACGAGCGGAATATTGACAAGTACGAAGGTGAATTAGGAGATGAAGATGAATTCGATCGAAATGAACTACAACAGGAGCTGGAGAAAATTCACCTGTAAGTTTACAAAATTCACTTTTTGTCTTTAAATGGCATTCTTCCTAATCATAAAATTTTAACAGCCGCAAAATGTTGGATGACGACATCCGTCAGGTGAAGAAAATCCAGGACCTTCTCTTTGAAGATGAGGAACAAGACGGAGTCGGCCGACAAAGACGATTCAGATGGCAGAACATGCAAACGGGCTTTAGTTTGGATAATCCTGCTAGTAGCACCGTAGAGGAGAATGACGGCGAAGACAGCGCCGACGATGAAGAAGAGATGCGATGGAGAAAGATGCGTTTTGAACGCGAACAATTTTTAAGAGAAAAAACAAAGGAGGAGGTGCAAAATTTTTTCTTAATATTATGATTATCTCTGTACAAGGAAATCGCTTACAGATCCACGCCGAAGTGTCGTCAACTAGTCTTGGCCGCACATTATTAGCAACAATGGAGACCGATTATGAGGCCAATGTTAGTGTTCGAAAGGAAGTTATGGAAGCCAAGGAATTCAAACCGCGGTCATTTTTAATCGCTCAATGTGATATGAAAGCGGTAAAAGGTTCGTTTTTAAATTGTGACAAGGAGACACTTGCGAGGATAGCAGAGAGTACGTCAAAAATCTGTGCTGGAGAGGAAGACGACTCAACAAATAAGGCTAAAAAAAGTGGGAATTTCGTGTTTGCTCCACTATCGGAGGAAGAACAAGCGGTAAGATGAATAATTAAATTTAGAAAAGTAGTAACATTTTCTTATTTCTCACATAGCTCCGGAAGAGAAAAGCTGTCGAACCGACTGCGTTTCAGACTCCAAAGAAATTAAAACCCAATACGGGTAAGAAATCCTTCTTATTCGATAGACTGATGTAAAATAGGTCGGAGATATGTGCATTGAGGTGATGAGAATATCTTGTTTTTGTTTTATTCGTATATTAATGTGAAAGTTTCTTAATCCAAAATGAAAAACTAAAATAAATATTTGATCAGCTTTTTATCCTACATTTTGGGGGCAACAAAAGCACAATAAATAAATGGTTTTGTTTACTTTTGTTTTATTAAACATGCAATAAAATATTTACAACTCAGTGAAATAAAACGCTACGACTCATATTACAAACATTTTTTTATAATCACTAATGTCCATATTTGATTGCAAACTATGCACAGTAAGAACTCAAGCGCCAAAGAACCAGCGGTCTATATATCGGATTTTGGTAATACAGTCTATCTTAATCTTAAACATTTACAAGATGTGCCGTTGTTTTAATCGACAAATAAGCGTATTTCCAAACACGTGTTAGGGTGCATGTGTTAAGAATTCACACGAGTACAATACAGTGCGCGAACATTTTTTTCCGTTTTAATAATATTTCCGTTGCGTCCTTCAGACGTCAATACTCTCGAGTGACTACCATAAATATCCTATAAGTAGGGCCTTGGAATATGCTCATAGCTAAACCAGCTTCTCGTAAAAGGCGACTAAAGGTAAAATAGTAGTTTGGACCCCAACATCTACCCCCGATGAGGTACTACCCCATTAACTTATAGGCTTTGTGAAATGGTCGGGAGATATCCTTGACGATCTTCCGGAGCTTCGATAATGGACACGTCTAAAAAGTTGAAATAGATTGTACATCTGTCTCAATTCTGCACGATAAGTTCCCCGATGTAATCAGGAAAGATCCTTGACAGTATTTTGGGCATTGGCAGGTGGCACGGATTAAAGTTGAGAATATGGCATGATGGTATTCTCTGAAATAAGGAATTCTGGAAGTAGACTTGTGGTGGATCTGTGAGCCCACCACAAAAATGAACATTTCACAACAAATGGCTTCCCGTGCTAAATTCGAAATTTTCTCCAACCAACTAACGGTGCTAGGGCGAAGATTACCATTCGGTTTCGCCACATCATGAAGTGTGCTTTCTTGTGATTTTGTGTAAATTTTGGTTTTGTATAAATGAAAATGAAATTTTCTCTTTCTGTGTCTCGTATCAGAACCTTATCACCCACATGGAACGTGAAAGAGCGGAAATCAATAGGTTGCGCCTTGCTAATTCGTATGTATGTTGAAGTTTGTGCTTCAATGGTTTATGGTAGCTCTCATGGTTGTACACCAGTTCTGGAGATTTTTTAATACTAGATGCTGCCTACGGGGTGAAACCAAAGAGACAAGCCACCTTGCCACCTTCGTTACGTTGGTGTTGTACACGAATGCTGCCGTCCTCAGGTATTGATCCTATGACTGGGAATTTCCATCCACAATACTGCGTAGATATTCTACGAGTGGACGATGCGCATTCGATTGCGGATAGTACGCTGAGATTTGAAGTTTCTTGATACGGAGCAGCTTGCACTTTTAAACAAGCTGCTTAGGAAGTTGCTTCCCTGATCAGTGACCAATTGCTTCGGAACATCTTACCGAGCAAATATGTTTAATGTACGGCCACATGGGAACCCATAAACGCAGGATGAAGCGATCGATTTCCAGCCGGGTCGCTTGTGCGCCTCATAATTATCCTTTAAGCGTCAGTGTAGTGGAATACTCTATGTTTGTTTATTTAGGTTTTTTTTTCTTGGCATGGTGAAATTTCATTTTGGTTTTATTTTGCAATCCCCAACAAAAGAAGTAACCCTTCTGTGGCATTCAACGGAAATAAAGTTTTCTTGGTGCGGGATCGCAATCGAACAACCCGTCTACTAGTGCGTGTTAGAAAATTCCTGCAGACAGGACGTTTTACATTCATTCAGACATCCGTTCGGAAGTCGATCGATACAGCAATCTTGCGCCGGCGTATGGAAGTGACACAATTTCAGTGATACATTGAGGTATAGTTACGTCGCCAACACATTAACTACACTCCGGAGAACGGACAGGAGGTTAAACATACCTTAAAAGTGGTGAACGTGTACATCGAGCTCCACGAATTCAGCCAAACGCAGATTAAGGATTACTCGGCGAAGTTCAATAATAGCAGTAATAGCAGCCTCAGAATAACAGCGCAGCACTAACGGACAGCAATCACAACAATGTCGGCAATCCATCGATCGCTGAAACTTTACCTGCGCCACCAATCACAGCATATGGAAGTGAGTTATTTAGTCCAGGCGGTACTGAATTATCGTCGTCACCAGGTGCAAAAATATGCACACCCGAGAATCTAAAAGATCAACTTACCAACAACGGAGTGGAGAAAATTCGGTGATGACTTCCAGTGACCATCACCACGGGTATTACATTTATGTTTATTATTTTCCAGATCCTTGTTACACCTCGCTTTACACCCATCATCCTATGATTCCATCTATATGATCAATCCTCAAAATATTCTGCATACAATGCAATACTCGCCTTTCCTACAAGCAATACAATGCATAGAATTAAAATTCGCATTCATTCAGAAGCAAAGCCTTCTCCACGGGCAATTAATTTATGTCGCACACGTTGCGATAATTACCCATTCATGCCCACCTTCCAAAGCCTATTATCATATATCAGTCATACACTTGACCCTCTCCCCAAGGCCACTGCATTCTGCTTCGTATTACAAAGATCAAGCAAGCACCTGTCCACAGGCCTACACGGTCTCATTTTACAAATACACATGCTTACAAGTGTGATACACTATATATGATCACAAGCGGTGTCGCCAAAGGCCGCCGACGACGAAATAATTGAGCGTCGGAAAAGTGCTGAGTTCGACGAAGTAGCGAACACAGCAGTGGGGCACAATCAATCGTATGATACGATTGACACACGCGGGCAATGTCCTATAAATGGTTCTCCGCATAAAAGCAATTAAGTAATTGCTCAATTCTTTGTCGTTGCACTTTTTTGCAGAGCAAGTAAATGATTAATGAATATTGCGAATGACTTATGACAGGCGAATAACCTCCGAATAGGTTACACGTTCCAGGTGAGGAAAATGCATCATCTGCATTAACTTACCAATAAAAAGAGGCGTGTAAATGAGTTGCGGCGCAGTGTAAAATAATAAACAAGAAGGCTGCGGCCATCGAAATTGTTCTTGTTTAAAAAAACGCCAAAGTGTTTAAGGGATGGACATTCCCAGTGTGTTTCAATAACAAAGTTTAAAGTTAAGAAACAATAAAGTTTAAAGCAAAAAAGTCTCGTATCAATTGAGAGGAAAAACCCAAGAGGAGGAGAAGACCAGGCGAGTAAGTAATTCCAAATTGGAATAAATATTCAACAATAATCAACACAAACTTGATAACTAATTAATAAATGTTAGCATCTGGGGTTACGCTCAGGTGTTGCATTTTGGCACCCAACGTGGGGCCTACTAAATCCAACCAATTAATAAATAATACAATATCTTGGCCATTTAGCTGCCCGATAACAAAATATTAAATGTCAACATTAGAGGTTTGAACTTTAATGTTACATCCTCATCCGATATTACTGAAGAACAAACTCTGCACGTCTTAACATTCAGTGAGCCTTCCTCAATCCGCCACCATCAAATACGACGCTGACATCTGCGGACAATCGGTCGCCAACGGTCTTTCCTCCCGAGTAACTGCCAGGGTTGTGAATTCAGTACTCTACTGACACCCTTTCAGGTTTCGAACTCGGCGAGATGACATCGATCAGTTGCTGGCCAGCACATAATTCGTAACACAGAACTCTTCACTACACATAGTTCGAGGCAGCGACGTTGGGCTCCTTCACCCGTTCTCTTTTCCAGGTTAAAGTCGACTCAACAGGAGATTCCTCAATGGGTGATTTCCCTTTCTTCTACATGAGATGTTCATGTACCTAACAAACTATTTGGTCAAAGAAGACCGTTTCTGCCGCCACATTGGTTAAGGCATAGCAATCTATATACTTAGACAAATTGTCTTAAAATGTGAATATATAGTGATTGCCTCCAATTCTTTTTTCAGGCAGGAAGGAATGGGATACTCGTGGAGAGAAGACTTGTCGTTCTTTTGACTTCCCTAGGTTTCTTCGCTGTTCCTTAGTTTCTTAACTTGGGCGGGTGTTACATTGCATCTTTGTAGTGTGGAAGCATCATCACAATTTTGCGAGATGCGACTCAAGGCATCCGCATTGGTGTTATATTTACTGGGTTTGTACTCGATTTGCTAATAAAACTCTGATAACGTGTGTTGAAATCTAGTTAAATGGGGCGTGGGATCTCTCACGTTAAAAACTTCTTTTAGTGGGTTATTATACGAGAGTTGCCTTTTATATTTCGGGATTAGAGAACAAAAACAAATATTGATCATCGAAAATCACTTTATTGTTTTTCAAAATATTCCCCATGAAGATGTATACACTTTTGCATGCGTTTGAACTAATTGTCGACGCACTTTTGCCACTCTGATTGAGGTATCTCCAACACATGCATTCTGAATGCAGCAACCGCTTCTTCAGGTGTCGAAAAACGTTGACCTCTCAGTTTGTTTTTTACGTACGGGAATAAAAAGAAGTCATTCGGTGCCAAGTCAGGACTATACGGCGGATGACCCATCAAATCGATGTTTTGGGTGCTCAAAAATGCAGTTGTCGCAGCCGATGTGTGAGAGCTCGCATTGTCGTGGTGAAGAGTGATCTGTCTTCGGCGGTTGGTTTTCCTGATTTCTTGGAAGACAACTGGCAAACAAATGGTTGTGTACCACTCAGAATTGACTGTTCTGCGTTGTTCTAGTGGTACGGTTGCGACATGTCCAGTTTTTCCGAAAAAACAGGCGACCATTTGCTTGGAAGTGCTTCGTGCGCGAACAACTTTTGTTGGATTTGGCTCATCTTGAAACACCCAGACAGTCGACTGCTGTTTACTTTTGGGCTCATACGCGTAAATCCACGATTCATCACCTGTCATGATGTCATAGACGTGTTTCGAAGCACCGCGACCGTATTTTTTGAGCATTTCTTTCGACCAATTGACACGAGCCTTTTTTTGGGCGATTGACAAATTGTGTGGGATCCAACGCGAACAAATTTTTTTGACAGTCAAATGTTTATGCAATATTGAATGTATGCTGGTCCCACTAACGCCTAAGGTTGTCTCAATCTCACGATAGGTCACATGACGATCTTCCAATATCAGTTCGCGCACAGCATCAATGGTTTTCGGAACAACAACTGATTTTGGACGACCTTTACGAAATTCATCTTGGAGTGAACTACGACCACGATTGAATTCACCATACCATCGATAAACACTGCTCCTTGATGGAGCTTCATCGCCAAAAATTGAATTAAGTTCATCCATGCACTGTTGCTGAGTTAATCCACGCCGAAAGTTGTAAAAAAGAATCGCACGAAAATGTTGACGATTTAATTCCATTTTTGGGCCGAGATGAATCTTTTAAGTTACTGTAAACAACACAAATAGCGCTCGTATGTCAAAATGTTCTGAGTGCGTATACCCTCAAAAATGTCCAACTTTACGACAGAGCTGTCAATTGCCGGATTGCAACGCCAGGGTTGCCTAATCCCGAAACATAAGAGGAAACCCTCGTACATACACTCACTTGCAAATAACAACGGCCAGCCACACAATAGCTAATAACTCTTTCTCAATAATAAGCAATAGTCTGGTCTTTGCCTATTTTACCTTACGATAACACGACACCCAGTGCTTCATTGCTCGCATCCATGGTCAGATTAAAGGGTATGGTACAATCTGGAGAGAATAAAAGTGGCGGCGAGACCAACAATTCCTTTATTCTATCGAATGCCCGTTGACATTTGTTTAACCACGTGAATTTAACGGCCTTCCTTAACAAGTTTGTTAAGGGACGCAGTATACTCGAAAAATGTTGAACAAATTTCCGATAGTAGTTCGCCAAGCCTAGACACGATTGGACGTTCTTTACCGTCTTGGGTTGGGGGAAATGCCTGACACTAGCAGTCGTGTCGGGATTTGGCATTGCCCCTATTTCGGAACAAACAGGTCCTAGGTAAACTACTTCTTTCTGTAGGAACCTGCATTTCTCTGGTTGCAATTTGAGATTGTGGTATCTCGTTTGTTCGTATACTCTCCAGAGTTTGCCATTATGGACCTCTGGGTTCTTCCCATAGATGACAATGTCGTCCAGATAGACAAAGCATTCGTTACCTTGGAACCCAGTTAGGACATGTTTCATGAGTCTCTGTAACGTAGCCGGTGCTCGCTTTAGACCTTATGCCATACGTCTGAACACATAGTGCCCGTAATTAGTGCTGAAAGCTGTCTTATAACGGTGCTTCTGATCAACTAAGACTTGATGGTAGCCGCTGGCGAAATCGAGAGTGGAATAATAGCGCGAGTGACCGAGCTGGTCTAATATGTACTCTATTCGAGGCAGTGGGTAGGCATCTCCGATGGTGTCGTCTTTCAGATTCCTGAATTCGACCACAACATTCCATCGGGTCCTTCCATCGGGGCCCGCTTTCTTGGGAACTACCAGGAGTGCTGAGTTCCACGGACTTTTGCTAGATTGAATGATATTATTCTCTAGCATCTCCCGAACTTGCTGGTTTATTACTTGTTTCTTGCACTCAGGCAGACGGTATGGCCTTTGGTTTATTGAGGCTTGGTCTACTACTAAAGGTAATTCATGCGATATCGCATTGGTATATTTCAATTAGCTGCCTTCGAGGTGGAAAATGTCGTTAAACTCCTAACATATTTTCACTATTGATTGGCACTTTGGAGTTCTTAGGTTTCTTCTTAAGTGGAGTTTTTCAGGTAATTGTGCCATCCTTGAATCTTTTGTTGATTCATGATGTCTAATGAACTGGAGGTGTTCTACCTCCGAAGTGTTAACCTCCGACACGGGATTACTCGATTCCTCATCAGAGTTAATTCCCGTTGACCTATCTAGTCGCTTACCGGTATGTATGTTCTCTCGGTTTTCCAAAGGAAATATGGTACTGTTCTTCGGAGATTCTTGGTATTGTTCCACGCGATTCGGCTTATATGCGCTCCAGAAGACAATCCAACGGATCGCATCCATTTGTGGTTCATCTCCCGACGGCGAGAGAATCCCTGCATCAGAAATCGTTCCGTTACAGAGCAGGGAAGCTGTGGAACTCCCTTCCCACGCGAGTGTTCCCGGAGCGTTACAACCTGCAACTGTTCAAAAAGAACTGCAACAGTTATTTGATGTCATCCCGGGGCCCCCACTCGGCGCTATAGGTTCGCCTCTCCCGAGAGAAGTCTAATAAAAAAAAAAATAAAAAAAAGGAATATTCCTTTGTTGGAAGCAACTCCACCTTTCGGTCTGTCGGAAATTTGTTCAACAAACAAAATCGGTCGATGATCTGGGGGTAATCGAAGATATTGAGTGCCTCAATTTGTGAACTTTTCGCTTTTTTCAAAATACAATTAGGGAGTAAAATCCATGATTGCACTTTTTTAGGCACCAAGATTATCACCTTCCGAATTTTTATTGGGAGCCCAATTATCTATCACCGGTCGAGTCAGAAAGATTTCTACCTCCGGAGTGTTTGTTGGTAGGCGTGCTACCGGTGCTTTCCCTTCTTTAACGCCTTTTGGTCTTTGGGGTCTTGTCTTGTTGTTGGGGTAACTGGCGCCAGACAATTTTTCGGGCTCATTCCTTGTCTGGGTAGGGTCTTCGGATGACTACCGACCGCGGTCTGGACATTTTCAGGTCCCCTTGGTACGGTTTCCCGTTTGGCTGCCTTATGCTAAGGCCTTCCTGTGCTTTTATTTGCAAAGTCAATGGAAAAACTTTTGGGATTAATAATTATTTGGGGAAATTCCAAACATGCTCCCGGTCCATTAATCTTGCAATTGTGCGACAGGAAGTCGTTACCCAACAGGCCGTCTTTCGACAGCCCCGGCAAGGAGTCTACTACCTGGAAGGTACAGGGGGTTTCTTAATGTCGTTTGAACTTCCCCTGACATCATTCCCTAGACTTTCCTTTTCTAAAAAGCGTTTGGGGGTCGTTGCATTCTGGGGATCCACGGTATATTTCGGGGGAGTGCTTTTACCTTTAACAGACTGATCTCAGCGCTAGTGTCCACAATTAGGGGCTTAACTGTATTATGGCCAATGTCCAAAGGGAGTTGGACGACTGGGACTTTGGTCAGCGGAAACTGAGAACAGCTTTTATTGAATTGCGAGTTTAATTCGGCCAGGTTTGGGGTGCCCAACACGACCGCTTGGCGTTTCCCGACTTCTTCTTTGCTTTTAGTCGACACCCTGCCACCGTGTGGTTGTATCGACTGCAAATTTGGCATCGTTTATCGCTCTTATCTTTGGCAATGTCGCTTTGCTCGGCGCTGTGTTCTGTACTGTCAGAACTAGGACGGCTTCGGTCTGCCTTGCACCCACGGTATCTTTGTCGGTTCGTCGTGCGTTTTGAGCTCTTTATCATTGTTAATTATGTAAGAATAGATAAAAACCTGAATTCCAGTTATGATGGTTTTAGATCCGTAAATAAATTGTTGTAACCAATGCTGAATAGTAAGATATCGGATCTGTTGCGGATTCGCAACTAAATGCAGTACGTTCATCGTCTAGTACACTCCCCGACCACCATACTCACCACGCCTGTCAACCACCAGCTGACAATGCGTCACCTGGTTAGGGACGCCATCGAGCTGTCACATTAATTCAAATGTGGCCAACGGTTTTCTAAACACTAATTAAACAAGTAGAAAAGTAAATTCCTCGAATCGTGTCGGTCTTTTATTTGTATTTGTTGATTCCAATATCAACTGAGTTGAAGCACGCGATTACTCACGTAATTGAATTGAATCCCACTAAGGAAGGTGGTTCGCGAGACTCGCCGTTATTACCTCTCGTTGGACGAAACCTAAACCCTAACGGTTGCATCCGCCACAGGATCCTTAACCTGAATATGACGTCTGTTGTCCTATGAGGATGTGAGACATCGAAGGTAAGATCAAAGAAGCTTTTTCCGCCTGTCCCAGAACTTACCATTCTAAAGAAGGGGAATGGCGAAGGCAAACGTGATGCAGGGAAGGCTATGTTAGTGTTAAAGTTATCCATTCAAGAATTAACATTGCCGCACGTTTATTTTTCATCACACAGCAAAAAAGAATACATGATTTCGTCGGGTTTCATCTACTGTATTAAAACCCGAGCAGAGAGATATAATGTTATTACTCTGACTTTGTACATATTGTGACGCATATGACAATCAGTACTAGAATATTCTAGAGAGTCCGAAACAGAGTACTAGAATATTCTATAAAGTAATGGAAAACTGGAGACTAGGGACAGTAGAACATTCAAGGCAATGGAACGGACGAAAACGAAACGCTGAAACAGTATAAATACGCCGCACACAGAGCATAATGATGAGTAAGAAGTAGAAAGTGAAGCAAGCGATAAGTAAGAAGTTAGAGATAAGTAAGACAGTGAAGCAAGCGATACGTCTCGAGTGAGAAGTAAGAAGTAAAAGACGCGATAAGTACGGAAGCGATAAGTAAAGAAATCGTTAAGTGTACAGTATAAGTAACGGTTATTATTAACGGACTAATAAAGTGTTATATTAATTCAAAATCGATTTAACGGCTCTTATTTATTAAAAATAATTAATCCAGCGAACCCTAAGCTCGCTACAATTGGTGTCAGAAGTGGGATTAATTATTGTTTAAGTGAATAAGTGTGTGAAAGTGTGTTGTGACGATGTCAGATCGACATTTGGAGGATCTTCGCGTTCCTGAGTTGAAGAAGGAACTTCAGGAACGGAATCTGGATAGCAGAGGACAGAAGCAAATTCTTCAACAGCGTCTACAAGCAGCAATGGAGGAAGAGGGTATTGATGTTGACACATATGTTTTTGCGATTGCGCCAGACTGTCCGGATGGAGTAGAAACACCGAGTCAAGATGGTGCCAATGTAACATTGTTGGACATTTCGGAGATGCTCAGGATGATGATGATAAAATTGGACGCAAAAGCCACATATGTTAATGCAAAATTCGACACCGTAAATTCAAAATTCGACGCCCAAAATTCAAAATTGGATGCGCAAGCTGCAGATGTTAAAGCAAAGTTGGATGCCCAAAATTCGAAATTCGACGCACAAGCTGCAGATCTGAATTCGAAATTGGATGCCCAAACGAAGTGGATGAAATGTAATTTTCAACACTTTAAGGAAGAAATTCGAAACGAAGTCGAAACTCTGGATCTAAAAGTCACCGATGAAATAACTCAAATCGAGAAGAGACTTGAGTGTGTTGAGAGAAATAAGACATCCCCTAGCAACCAACATGACTACAAAGTTATAAGGATGCAACCGCCAACCTTCGATGGAACGGGACCCTTTTCCGTATTTATACGTCAGTTTGTCGCCGCGGCCAATTATAATAAGTGGTCGAATGAGCAAAAGTCAACGTCACTAATCTTGTCACTCCGCGGGGTGGCTGCAGAATTGCTACAAAACATACCAGCAGAGAAGCAAACAGATTTCCAAGCGGTAAGAGATGGCCTTGAAGCTAGGTATGGAGACAACCAAATGTAGAAGGTCTGCCGCATGCAACTACGAAGCAGAATGCAGAAACCTGGAGAAATTCTTCAACTGTTGCAGACAGACATTGAGCGATTGGCAAACTTGTCTTATTCAAATATGACTAAGGAATTTCTGAACGAGGTAGCAATGGATGCATTTATAAACGCACTCCAAGATCGGAACTTGCAACAGGCCAATCGATTGGCGGGAAAGAAGACGACTAATGAAATACTGGCTTTCGCATTGGCATATGAATCTGCTAAACTGGCTACCAGGAGCACATATAGAGTCCGAGAAACGTCCGTCGAGGAATGTTCCTGCCAAAGAATCGGGCATGTAGAACGGAGAACCCTGAGACCTGATATGAAGCGTTGGACATGCGGCGAAGTCGGCCACGTCTCGGTCGACTGTAGGAAACGTCGACCAAAGAATGAAACATCAAGTGAGAATTGTTGTTCATGCGCTAATCATAAGAGGAGACTATCAACGGACCAACCTGAGGCCAATAGCTCGGGAAACTTGCAAGGGCAGACTTTATGTGGCGAAAGTCGCCTGGTGGAATTCCCAGCCCCAGCATCGTAACTGTATGACAACTCCAACGGGATAACCAAAGTTTGGTTATAACTACGATTGTTAATGCAAGGACAACAACAGTGACAATCGACACTGTAGCAACGAGATCCATAATTAGGCCGGATGTCGTGGGCAAAATTGCCCTTAATAAAAATAGAAGATACGCTTTGAAGACTGCTACAGGAGAATGTTCTACAGTCTACGGAGAAATGGAGAGCATAATAGTGCTGGGCAATATTTCCATCTCCCACCAATTTTTGGTTGCGGATATTACGGACGAATGCATTCTTGGAATGGATTTCATGAAAGAGCATCAAGTTGTTCTAGATATCGGGCAAAGAACACTGAGAATTGGTAACTTGGAGGTTTCTATTACATTGCAGGACGAACAATTGCGAAGACTGAAATGTTATGTGCGTGAGGAGGATGAGATCCCAGTTCGTTCGGACTCGGTAATTTGGACCAGTCTCGAGAGTGATCCCGGTGACAATCGATTTTACATCACCGAAGCTGTACAAAATCAGCGTAAGGGGAACATCTTTGTTGGGAAATCCCTTATCGATGCGAAGAAGCACATCGTACCCGTCAGAGTCCTAAATGCGCCCAAGGAGCCGATCGCAATAAGAAAAGGAGAGGTAATCGCAGAATGTGCACCCGTGTCAATGATAAGCTCAATTCAGACAAGGGGAGAGGACCATTCAATTCAAAAGCCCGCGGGTGCATCCCCTTGGGTTAATAGGTTGATGCCCCAGAAAATCGGATTAACAGATGGAGAAAAGATAAGCGTTGAATCACTCCTGAACGATTTTTCTGATATTTTTGTGACAGGAAATGATAAATTCGGACGCACCGGTATAGTTAAACATCGCATTGACACGGGTGAGTCAAGACCTATAAGACAGCCACCTCGTCGACTACCGTTGGCCAAACAATCAGAAGTAGGCAACATGATTCGAGATATGGAAGAGCAACGAGTCATCGAGAAATCATCGAGCCCATGGAGTTCGCCGGTAGTGCTCGTCAAGAAGAAGGATGGGACAACTAGATTTTGTTTCGACTACCGCCGGTTAAACGACGTTACGAAGACAGACAGTTACCCACTTCCTCGAATCGACGACACACTAGATACCCTTTCTGGAGCTCAGTGGTTTTCAACATTGGACCTAAAAAGCAGTTACTGGCAAGCGGAAATGAAGGAGGAGGACAAGGAGAAGACAGCGTTTACTACCGGAAACGGACGTTATCAATTCAACGTGATGCCTTTTGGATTGTGTAATGCTCCAGCAACGTTTGAACGATTAATGGAGAGTGTTCTACGGGGACTTACATGGAAGACGTGTCTTGTGTACTTGGACGATATCATCGTTGTTGGAAGGAATTTACCAGAACACATCAATAATCTGCGCTCCGTCTTCGAACGACTAAGACAGGCCAACTTACAGCTCAATTCGAAGAAATGTGAATTCTTCCAAAGGAGAGTAAAATTCCTGGGACACATCGTTTCATCTGCAGGAGTTCAAACGGATCCTGATAAGATAGCAGCCGTCCGAGAGTGGCCTACTCCAGAAGACAAGTACCAGTTGAGAAGCTTTATGGGATTAGCCACATATTACCGACGGTTTGTTAAAGGTTTCGCAAATGTGGCCAAAACCCCACACGAACTAACGGGTAAAGACAAGAAATTCAATTGGACAGAAAAGTGTGAGGGAGCATTCAACACATTGAAGGCCGAGTTATGTAAGACTCCAACACTGGCATTCCCAAG
Organism: Microdon myrmicae; assembly: GCA_963931805.1. Taxonomy (NCBI): domain Eukaryota; kingdom Metazoa; phylum Arthropoda; class Insecta; order Diptera; family Syrphidae; genus Microdon; species Microdon myrmicae. Next base: position 193,549,606 of record OZ007498.1, on the reverse strand, counting down.
AGCGGATTGCCCATTTATATTGGATACTGATGGAAGTAACACAGGAATCGGAGCAGTGTTGTCACAGGAAGTCGATGGTAAAGAGAGAGTTGTCGCATATTATAGTCGAGTTCTATCTAAGCCAGAGAGAAATTACTGCGCAACAAGAAAGGAACTGCTGACTGTCGTAGAAGGCGTTAAGAATTTCCATAAGTACCTCGACGGACGTCGATTCCACCTTCGGACGGATCATGCCGCGCTGAAATGGTTGTTAAATTTTAAGAATCCAGAATGACAAATAGCTCGATGGATCGAACGACTTCAAACGTACGATTTCCAAATTTCCCACCGTCAAGGGAAGGTGCATAATAACGCTGATGCTCTATCAAGAAGACCATGTAAGCCAGATTGTAAACAGTGTCATAGAGCGGAAGAGAAAGAAGAGGCGTACGACCTGCGAAATGTACAAGTAGGAGTACTAGATGGGTGGACGAGTGATGCTATACGCGCAGCTCAACTTCAGGATGAAGATATGTCGCTAATCCTGGAACACAAAGAAAAGAACGAGCGACCAACTTGGAACAATATTTCCGACAAGAGTGCAACATTTAAGGCGTATTGGGCACAATGGAATTCTTAAGCGTAAATGGGAAGCCGACGTTCGAGCCAACGCATCCGGATTTAATGCAGGCGATAACGTATGACTTTATAACCCTCATCGGCAAAAAGGAAGGTCTCCGAAGTTGCAGCAACATTGGGAAGGACCGTATAAGATTCTCACAAGAGTTAACGACGTTGTCTATAGGATTCAGCGAAGACCGAACGCCAAAATGAAAGTGGTACATCGTGACCGACTGGCGGCTTTTGTTAACCCAGAAGACCAGTAAACTTAGTTCGGGACGAACTAATCTAGGCGGAGGGTAGTGTGACGCATATGACAATCAGTACTGGAATATTCGGGAAAGTCCAAAACAAAGTACTAGAATGTTATTAAAGTACTGGAAAACTGGAGACTATAGATAATAGAACATTCAAGATTATGGAACGGACGGAAACGAAATACCGAATCAGAATGTGGGGAAACGGTATAAATACGTCGCACGCAGCTCTTGGAGACAAGTAGAAAGTAATAAGTAAGAAAGTAAAGCAAGCGATATGTCTCGAGTGAGAAGTAAGCAGTGAAGAAGTAAAAGACGCGATAAGTACGGAAGCGATAAGTAAAGAAATCGTTAAGTGTACAGTATAAGTAACGGTTATTATTAACGGACTAATAAAGTGTTATATTAATTCAAAATCGATTTAACGGCTCTTATTTATTAAAAATAATTAATCCAGCGAACCCTAAGCTCGCTACAATTGGTGTCAGAAGTGGGATTAATTATTGTTTAAGTGAATAAGTGTGTGAAAGTGTGTTGTGACGATGTCAGATCGACATTTGGAGGATCTTCGCGTTCCTGAGTTGAAGAAGGAACTTCAGGAACGGAATCTGGATAGCAGAGGACAGAAGCAAATTCTTCAACAGCGTCTACAAGCAGCAATGGAGGAAGAGGGTATTGATGTTGACACATATGTTTTTGCGATTGCGCCAGACTGTCCGGATGGAGTAGAAACACCGAGTCAAGATGGTGCCAATGTAACATTGTTGGACATTTCGGAGATGCTCAGGATGATGATGATAAAATTGGACGCAAAAGCCACATATGTTAATGCAAAATTCGACACCGTAAATTCAAAATTCGACGCCCAAAATTCAAAATTGGATGCGCAAGCTGCAGATGTTAAAGCAAAGTTGGATGCCCAAAATTCGAAATTCGACGCACAAGCTGCAGATCTGAATTCGAAATTGGATGCCCAAACGAAGTGGATGAAATGTAATTTTCAACACTTTAAGGAAGAAATTCGAAACGAAGTCGAAACTCTGGATCTAAAAGTCACCGATGAAATAACTCAAATCGAGAAGAGACTTGAGTGTGTTGAGAGAAATAAGACATCCCCTAGCAACCAACATGACTACAAAGTTATAAGGATGCAACCGCCAACCTTCGATGGAACGGGACCCTTTTCCGTATTTATACGTCAGTTTGTCGCCGCGGCCAATTATAATAAGTGGTCGAATGAGCAAAAGTCAACGTCACTAATCTTGTCACTCCGCGGGGTGGCTGCAGAATTGCTACAAAACATACCAGCAGAGAAGCAAACAGATTTCCAAGCGGTAAGAGATGGCCTTGAAGCTAGGTATGGAGACAACCAAATGTAGAAGGTCTGCCGCATGCAACTACGAAGCAGAATGCAGAAACCTGGAGAAATTCTTCAACTGTTGCAGACAGACATTGAGCGATTGGCAAACTTGTCTTATTCAAATATGACTAAGGAATTTCTGAACGAGGTAGCAATGGATGCATTTATAAACGCACTCCAAGATCGGAACTTGCAACAGGCCAATCGATTGGCGGGAAAGAAGACGACTAATGAAATACTGGCTTTCGCATTGGCATATGAATCTGCTAAACTGGCTACCAGGAGCACATATAGAGTCCGAGAAACGTCCGTCGAGGAATGTTCCTGCCAAAGAATCGGGCATGTAGAACGGAGAACCCTGAGACCTGATATGAAGCGTTGGACATGCGGCGAAGTCGGCCACGTCTCGGTCGACTGTAGGAAACGTCGACCAAAGAATGAAACATCAAGTGAGAATTGTTGTTCATGCGCTAATCATAAGAGGAGACTATCAACGGACCAACCTGAGGCCAATAGCTCGGGAAACTTGCAAGGGCAGACTTTATGTGGCGAAAGTCGCCTGGTGGAATTCCCAGCCCCAGCATCGTAACTGTATGACAACTCCAACGGGATAACCAAAGTTTGGTTATAACTACGATTGTTAATGCAAGGACAACAACAGTGACAATCGACACTGTAGCAACGAGATCCATAATTAGGCCGGATGTCGTGGGCAAAATTGCCCTTAATAAAAATAGAAGATACGCTTTGAAGACTGCTACAGGAGAATGTTCTACAGTCTACGGAGAAATGGAGAGCATAATAGTGCTGGGCAATATTTCCATCTCCCACCAATTTTTGGTTGCGGATATTACGGACGAATGCATTCTTGGAATGGATTTCATGAAAGAGCATCAAGTTGTTCTAGATATCGGGCAAAGAACACTGAGAATTGGTAACTTGGAGGTTTCTATTACATTGCAGGACGAACAATTGCGAAGACTGAAATGTTATGTGCGTGAGGAGGATGAGATCCCAGTTCGTTCGGACTCGGTAATTTGGACCAGTCTCGAGAGTGATCCCGGTGACAATCGATTTTACATCACCGAAGCTGTACAAAATCAGCGTAAGGGGAACATCTTTGTTGGGAAATCCCTTATCGATGCGAAGAAGCACATCGTACCCGTCAGAGTCCTAAATGCGCCCAAGGAGCCGATCGCAATAAGAAAAGGAGAGGTAATCGCAGAATGTGCACCCGTGTCAATGATAAGCTCAATTCAGACAAGGGGAGAGGACCATTCAATTCAAAAGCCCGCGGGTGCATCCCCTTGGGTTAATAGGTTGATGCCCCAGAAAATCGGATTAACAGATGGAGAAAAGATAAGCGTTGAATCACTCCTGAACGATTTTTCTGATATTTTTGTGACAGGAAATGATAAATTCGGACGCACCGGTATAGTTAAACATCGCATTGACACGGGTGAGTCAAGACCTATAAGACAGCCACCTCGTCGACTACCGTTGGCCAAACAATCAGAAGTAGGCAACATGATTCGAGATATGGAAGAGCAACGAGTCATCGAGAAATCATCGAGCCCATGGAGTTCGCCGGTAGTGCTCGTCAAGAAGAAGGATGGGACAACTAGATTTTGTTTCGACTACCGCCGGTTAAACGACGTTACGAAGACAGACAGTTACCCACTTCCTCGAATCGACGACACACTAGATACCCTTTCTGGAGCTCAGTGGTTTTCAACATTGGACCTAAAAAGCAGTTACTGGCAAGCGGAAATGAAGGAGGAGGACAAGGAGAAGACAGCGTTTACTACCGGAAACGGACGTTATCAATTCAACGTGATGCCTTTTGGATTGTGTAATGCTCCAGCAACGTTTGAACGATTAATGGAGAGTGTTCTACGGGGACTTACATGGAAGACGTGTCTTGTGTACTTGGACGATATCATCGTTGTTGGAAGGAATTTACCAGAACACATCAATAATCTGCGCTCCGTCTTCGAACGACTAAGACAGGCCAACTTACAGCTCAATTCGAAGAAATGTGAATTCTTCCAAAGGAGAGTAAAATTCCTGGGACACATCGTTTCATCTGCAGGAGTTCAAACGGATCCTGATAAGATAGCAGCCGTCCGAGAGTGGCCTACTCCAGAAGACAAGTACCAGTTGAGAAGCTTTATGGGATTAGCCACATATTACCGACGGTTTGTTAAAGGTTTCGCAAATGTGGCCAAAACCCCACACGAACTAACGGGTAAAGACAAGAAATTCAATTGGACAGAAAAGTGTGAGGGAGCATTCAACACATTGAAGGCCGAGTTATGTAAGACTCCAACACTGGCATTCCCAAGAGCGGATTGCCCATTTATATTGGATACTGATGGAAGTAACACAGGAATCGGAGCAGTGTTGTCACAGGAAGTCGATGGTAAAGAGAGAGTTGTCGCATATTATAGTCGAGTTCTATCTAAGCCAGAGAGAAATTACTGCGCAACAAGAAAGGAACTGCTGACTGTCGTAGAAGGCGTTAAGAATTTCCATAAGTACCTCGACGGACGTCGATTCCACCTTCGGACGGATCATGCCGCGCTGAAATGGTTGTTAAATTTTAAGAATCCAGAATGACAAATAGCTCGATGGATCGAACGACTTCAAACGTACGATTTCCAAATTTCCCACCGTCAAGGGAAGGTGCATAATAACGCTGATGCTCTATCAAGAAGACCATGTAAGCCAGATTGTAAACAGTGTCATAGAGCGGAAGAGAAAGAAGAGGCGTACGACCTGCGAAATGTACAAGTAGGAGTACTAGATGGGTGGACGAGTGATGCTATACGCGCAGCTCAACTTCAGGATGAAGATATGTCGCTAATCCTGGAACACAAAGAAAAGAACGAGCGACCAACTTGGAACAATATTTCCGACAAGAGTGCAACATTTAAGGCGTATTGGGCACAATGGAATTCTTAAGCGTAAATGGGAAGCCGACGTTCGAGCCAACGCATCCGGATTTAATGCAGGCGATAACGTATGACTTTATAACCCTCATCGGCAAAAAGGAAGGTCTCCGAAGTTGCAGCAACATTGGGAAGGACCGTATAAGATTCTCACAAGAGTTAACGACGTTGTCTATAGGATTCAGCGAAGACCGAACGCCAAAATGAAAGTGGTACATCGTGACCGACTGGCGGCTTTTGTTAACCCAGAAGACCAGTAAACTTAGTTCGGGACGAACTAATCTAGGCGGAGGGTAGTGTGACGCATATGACAATCAGTACTGGAATATTCGGGAAAGTCCAAAACAAAGTACTAGAATGTTATTAAAGTACTGGAAAACTGGAGACTATAGATAATAGAACATTCAAGATTATGGAACGGACGGAAACGAAATACCGAATCAGAATGTGGGGAAACGGTATAAATACGTCGCACGCAGCTCTTGGAGACAAGTAGAAAGTAATAAGTAAGAAAGTAAAGCAAGCGATATGTCTCGAGTGAGAAGTAAGCAGTGAAGAAGTAAAAGACGCGATAAGTACGGAGGCGATAAGTAAAAAAATCGTTAAGTGTACGGTATAAGTAACGGTTATTATTAACGGACTAATAAAGTGTTATATTAATTCAAAATCGATTTAACGGCTCTTATTTATTAAAAATAATTAATCCAGCGAACCCTAAGCTCGCTACAGTATCTAAGAATGATAAAAAAGGTCGAATATGAGGAGGAGAAACTTGTAAGTGGGTCAAAAAGACGTATTTCTGAGCGTAGTCGTGAAAAAAAATTAGTGGTTTTTAGAGTGCGCGGGGGTCTTTATTATTCTTCATATGATTATGATCAGTTTCCAGATTTTAATTTTGACTAATTGTTGCGGATTGGCAATTAAATGTGTTGGAATGTACTGGAGAAATCTAGTACATTCGCATGTATACCAGTTGCGCAGCAGCTGGCACCAACTGGCCATCATTGTCACCACGATGATGTCATGGCGTTGCTTTTTGAATTGGCAGTTATGCCAATTCGTCAGTCTGCAATCAACATTCAACGGGCTCGTTACAATCGTCTACAATCAACATTCACCAAATAAACACCATCGGTCAATAATTGTCCTTCAACACGTCTATTAATAAAGCTGCCTTCTAGTTCACTTCTGCCTTTTGTTGTTCTGTCTCCTACGACAAAGTTTTATCGGTTTACACACGTACCACGTAGAGTTATCAACAAACACTAATAGATGTCTCTCCCGCTCCAGTTTTAAGGCTTCATTTAGAAAACCAATTGTATGGAGCAGGCATGGCGTATTAGAGGTACAACGAACATTTTAACAAGACTTCACAACTCAAAACTTAAACTTTAAATATCTCGGCTCCATGTTTTTCAAACCGGGCGTACCAGCAGCGTCATCAATTTTTATCCGATTGACTTGAAATTTTAACTGCAACTTTTAAAAGGTATTTTCTAGTGAACATCGTAAGATTTTTAGATTGATAAGCTGGTTTTTATAGAGTTTTTAAACGATTTTCCACAGATATTTTAGAAAAAATTTCAAATTAACGCAATTTTTCGAAAAAATCGTATGGTGTTCACTAGATTTTGGACTATATTTTAAGAAACTTTTTGGTTTTTTGTTTCAGATTAAAAATTGTGAGCTGTAACGGTGCGCACATATCGACCACCCGAGATTTTTTTCCCTTGCGTGTGCTGCGAAGGCAAACGTGATGCGGCGAAAGTTGTGTTAGAGTTAAAATTATCCACTCAAGAATTAAAACATGTTTTTTGTAGATAAAGACTAGTACTTTCATATGCACAAAACATCATATCTCTATCTCTCTCGTATCGTTCGTGGTACCTCTCAGAAAATCACGTGAACGGATATTACCCCTTAAAATCGACAGCTGTCATGTTTGACGTTTCAAACGCACGCAGTCGAAGTTGTTAGTATATTAAATATTACTCTCGCATGTGTTTTTCCTGTGTCGAATTTATATAATTATGGGTAAAACTAAGCCAGTAAAGAAGCGTAAAGTGGAAGTTGTTTTCGATGCGAAGAAACGAAAGTAGTAAATAACCCCCTAAAGTGCCCATTGCTTAACTAAATTCTGATATTTACAGGGATTTCTTAACCGGTTTTCGTAAACGCAAAAATGAACGACGAAAAAGGGCCAAGGAGCAGTTGGACAATGCTTTAAAGGAAGAAAAAAAGCGTATCCGGTTACAGGTTGCGGATGGCCTTAAGCATATGAAAAAATCATTCGAACCTTTAAAAGAGCTGACAGAAGAGGACAAGCGTGAAAACGAATACGAAGACGACGATGTTAAAGTAAAAATAGTCGAACTATCTTCTAATGAATTAGCAGCACAAAATTATTTCATTGGTCCGAATCGAGGAGTATTGGAAGAGTCAGAGGACGGTTCAGCCACGGAAGAAGAATCCGAGGATGATATCAATAAGATTCCTGGTATGAGTCTAGTCGACCAGAAAAAGGTGAATGAGTGTGAGAATATAAATAAGGGCAAAACCAATAAGCCACCTACTAAAGATTTAAAGACAAAAAAGGACATTGATCATTTCAAAAAGACAAAAATTTTGAATAAACTTAAGAAAAGTAAATTGTTCAAGATGAAGGAGCGACTGGACAACAAGGCCAATCAGAAAAAATTAAGACGAGACAGGAATAACACAATTAAGAGTCTGCCAAAAAGTGGTTTGCGGAAGACGAAAAAGGCGCATGCGGTTCGCTTTAGGAAAGGAAGAATGTTAAGCAGGAAAGTTCTGAAAAGCAGACGAAGCGCAGGATGAAAATGTGGTTTAGTTGTAAATTAAAGCCATTCACTGTCCCCTCGACAATCTTACCAATATGTGCAAATATTTTTATTGTCGCCGCTATACATGGGAATAAACTAGTATACGTTTAAAAAAATACACTTGGATTGCTTGAGTATACATTTTCCTTCACTGTGGATTACAGGACATTCCTAAAACTGAGGATGTAGGACTGACTCTGATCGCTTTCAAGTTGGTCATAAGTCAAGTGTCATTTAGCGGTGTTGATTCGAATCCGCAAAGTAATAAATCTGACTTTTGTATCATTTTTGCTCAAAGTTGTAAACGACATGTCTAGGCACTGCACGTAGCAAGATATTTTTTAGTTCGATCACATGCAGATAGCATTATTATTATTGTTATTACTGAAAACAGTTGCACTATAATTATTTGTTAAAAAAAACTGCAAGAGGACTGGGTTCAAGAATCAGTATAGGATATATCTTATTTGTTATTTGTAAATATTTGGAATTAGGTTCACTGATTTTCGACAATAATCTAAAAGTAGTTATGGTGGCGGATTAACACTATTTTTATATCACTGAAATGGTTACTGACGCAAGATGATTCGATTTTTCTTCCTTAAGGTAATCCAGAAATGGGTGAGAGGTTAATTAGTATTAGTTGCACTCTCAATTAAGCTGGTTGCTGTTCCTTGTATTCTAACCAGGTCCAGAGAAAAGAACTCTAAACATTTGAACAGTATTGTGATACAAATGTGGATTCGAATTTGAAAAAGAAGAGAATCTGTGCCGAAATAAACTATTTTTTTACTTTGAGGAGAAAACTCAATCACTTACAGACGTACTTTGATGGATTTGGGACAGGATACTATGTTGCCTTAGAGTTAAACATGAGTCCGAACAAATAATGTAGGTTTGAGAATTGGGCCATCTACTGAACCATTACTATTTATTGGCCTTAAGGAACCCGAAAATTCATGACCTCACCCACTCGACTCCGCCATTGTTGTCGATGGGTTAAATAATACCTGCCAACCCTGGTGCCAAGAAGGATCTCCGGACGAGATACCACCCACCCACAAGTTGAAGATGTAGTCCTGGTGGTGGATTCTTCACTACCCGCAGTACCTGTGCATCCGGGACCCGACGGAAGGATTAAAGTCCTGGACGTGAGGACGACACGGGGAACACGCCAAGCGTAGTGTTGGTTTCAGCGATGACATCGCCGTCACGTGAGGGAGTGCTTCCCACTGCCGGGGAGACTATTGGCGATGTATCACATCGACACGAATTCTCAGGAATTTTTGCAACATTTTTTATTTTCGTTTTATAGTCTTAGATTCTGAATTATATGCTTAAATTCTAGCTTATTAAATGCTTAAATTCTAGCTTAATTATCTTGTTTTTTTTTTTTTTTTTTATAACCACATTTATTTAACAAATTAATTACATATTTTACTTAAGACTAAATGTTAATTTCTATTTTACAAATATCACTTTTACATTAACTTACTGGCTCTTCACAAGCACTCTAAATTATACATTATTATTTTTCTTCTGCCTTTCGGCGTACTGTGGGGGTTTGGGTTGTATGCCAAGGCATGAGCACAGTTTCACCTAACTCCCCGACGCGAAGTTCCACGGCAAGAATCGTTCACCAGAGAAGAATGAAGAATAAAAACGCACTGATCAGCTTGGTCGTTTGTGATCATTTTATTTATTTATTGTTTATATCAGCACATACCGACAGCACACATTTGATGTTAAATGGTTTCGATTTACAGAATTTGTTCTTTAAGCACAGTTGGTTCTACTCTTAATATAGATGGGCACATAACTTTTAATAGTGTTTTCGAAGCACGTACAAAATTACAGATGGGACTCAGTTGGTAAGGATATTCAACGCCCGCGTTCACTTTACTCCGTCCTCGATTGTACTCCGTGGGAGATGAGATTTGGCTCTGTATTTTGAAATTCAAGATCTGAACAGCACAATGCTTGAGACTCGACTCCTCCGGGGATAAGGGAGAGGCTCGCGCCGCGTAGGTTGCCGAAACTGGACTCGGGGTAATAAAGGGGCGATATGCGCTCGGTGGCGGTTGGATAATGACTAACTACCGGAATGGGAAAATTGTCTACTCGTCGCGTCCGGTGATTAGGTCATAGCAGGAATAAACTTGCCGCCACTTCCGGGGAATTTTGAGAAGTGTTGCTATGCTCGCATAAGAACTCAGTTCCAGCGAATTCTGGCCGTACAGGCTGGTTTGGATTCGTTGGTTGTGTATTCCGGGGAATTGAAAATGCTTGGGTGCGAGCAGGGAATATCGTTTGGATAAAATGTTAACCGAAGTAATTTCGGGGAAATGTATGCGGCTTGGTGTAGTTGGTGACGATAGTTAATGTTCCGTTATGGATTTGAATATGCGTTTCGTTACAGCATATGAATTTCGGGTACATTAGGATTGCTTGGTCGCAAAGAGAAAATATAACTTAAGTAGAAAGTTGACCGAAGCAATTTTGGGAAAATGAATGCGGGGATGATTAGAATATATTCTGTTGAAGGTTTTGGAATGTAGTTATTGCGGAGTTAGGAATGTATGGAATTGCGGATTGGGTTTTTGCATTTTTGCAGGTTAGGGTTGTGGGTTGGTTCAGTACAATAACTGTTTTTATAACATGTCACAATAATTGATGTTTTCTTTTTTAAATGTATTCTATTTTTTTCTACATCATGTATTTTTTATAATTTTTTTTTTCGGCTCAATTGTTGGTCAATTGTTCACTCTCGGCGTGAGTTCCACACTTGATAATACAGTTTATACGCACACTTTATCCTACGGTTTATACTGTCGCGGCTTTCACTATTGTCGCTGTTAGTTCGGCGATTGTTATCTCGTAACTCCTGATTCGGTTTTCTCGGGGTGTTATGTATTTATTTCCGACTGGTTCGTTCGGCGTACAATAACTAATGTTCTTATAACACGTCACAGAAATTGATGTTTTTTTTTTAAATTTATTCTATTCTCTCTATATTATGTATTATTTATTAATTTTTTTTTAATTACATGTACAGGGGGTTGACAAGCAATATAAAAAAAATGAAACAAAACGTACAAACATAAACAAGGAATACAACTAAAAATAAAAAAAATTAAAAATTAAAATAATATTAAAAACAAAAATAAAAAAAAAATTAAAAAATAATTGGGAAGGAATTGTGGATGTTGGGGACATATAGTCCATTCTTCATCACTGATCCACCATCAGTTGGGATGGGGACTCCATGTTTGTCTTGGAAAAGTCCTCTTTTATCCAAGAAAGGGAACGCTTCTGGGGGAATGAACCCATTCCACAGAGTACTCTCCATATACATATCATTGGGATAGAATGCTCCCGAAATGAGATCATTTTCACTGCACATTGTCCTTGCCGTGTGACCACGAATAATGATAATGAAATTATCTATTCTCTTCAGTCCTGATTTGTCATACAGGACTTTATTGGGATAGTATCTCTTGTAATGCGACTCTGGGGTTCTGTACATTCCGAGGCAGGAACACAAACACTGCCTCTCGAACACCCGAAACTTCTCCAGGCAGAATGGGGAAATGTTATACCATACCAGGCAGCCATACACTAATATTGGTCGGATGAATGCCGAGTATAAAATTATTTTCACCTTGGGGTCCAGAAGACTTCTGTGGCGGTTTCACCAAAACCCCACGGCCCACTTACCTGAAAAACCCCCCATATCTGCAACTCAACTCCTATTGTCTTCCGCCCATGCATTCGCATTGGCACCTGAAAATATTTCCTTTTCCAAGGACATTAATGCATACAAGCATTACATAAAATTCCTAAAAAGAATTGTATCTACAAGGCCATTCATACATTACCAATGCATCTCTGCATTAGCGACCCAAAAACCGAATTTCCAATTAGTGTAGATATTCACACTATAATTCGATCCAGGCGCCGCCATAGATGCCATGCATAATTGACACAGATGGTATACACAACCGTCTTTGTGTATTCATTACCGAAAGATGCCGTAGGTCGTTTCACCATTGTTCTTTTTTTCCGCGTTTCAGGTTCTGTTTATCCTTGGCTAAACACATCGATGAACACGGTGATGTGTACGAACACACACATACACCACCGCGTCCCCGAGATCGCCTTTCATTGGTCACTGGTCAAAGGAAATTTCATTTCCTTTTCACCACACCACCAAAAGCTCACCCAAACGATTAAATATCGTTGAGTCGTTTTCCATCCGGTGACCGCCATGGTCATACCGACTTCCGCTCTCCGTCGGCTGCGGAGACGTGATAATACACCGCGAGTCGAGTAAGCGCGCTGAAAAAGTAAAAAGTCGTACAAGTAGTACACACCAGCCTTTATTATTTTTCTTGTACATACGGGTCATCTTCAGTAATTTAAATCAATGTTGTGCAGTGTTTGCAACCGCCATGTCGAATATTATATTTGCTGCAGTATCCAATAAATGTGTTTTTCCTTTAATATAACAATAAAACTAAATAAAAGAAATAGTGCGCTTCATTGTTCCTGTGCCCGCTTGGTTGTGAAGTTAAACATTGTTTTATCATTTCTGTTCTTCTTGGTGAACGGTTTGCTGCGTTGCTAAGTATTTGGTGTCCAGTGAACTCATGATGGAGAATCTTCGTACAACCTGTGCCAACGCCGGCACCGAGCGAAGATTTACCCCACACTACTACGGAAGAGACTTCCAAGGTATCTGACTAGAGTTTTTACTAATAGTGTATGATTATTACTTCTTGCAATGGAAAATTGTTTCCAATTCCGGTTTGTATCCCTTGATGCACTGGACAGGGGCGTTCTGAAAAGGATAATCTCTGTTTTTGGAAATTTATTTTTAATTTCCAGTCGTCGCAAAAACGTTTGATTTCGTTGAAATCATCCTGCAGAAGTCTGTTGATGACATCAATCTTTTCTCCATATATATACACCACAATGTCGTTGGCATACGCAATTGCATGGTTGTGTTGAGGTAGTATATTTTTAAAGTTGGAAATTTTAGCTTACCTCCTTTGGTGTGCCCTCGCAACTTCCTTCGGTGGGCTTGGGGGCTTCCGGATGGGAGACTCGGTGTGCGTAAGTCCCGAATAATTAAATGACGCGCGGCGAGCGCAAGCTTCCCGTCGTATATGTTGTGAAAGTGAAAAATGTCCGGCTTTGACTTTGAATTATTTTATTTTCTTTATTTGAATTCTTTTTATTACATTTAGAATATGGTAGGTTTGCGGCCAGGGGTTCGGCCTCTGAACTTCAACTAATTAATTTGTATTTTTCGTTGGCCATAGATTCGGCCTCTGAAATCCAACTAATCGGGAAATTGAAATTTGCCGCCCTTTTATTGTATTTTACGTTGAGAATTGTCAATGATTTTATTGTCAAAATTCCCAGAAGCAATTTGAGTTGTGTTCTGGGAATTTGTTAGAAGTTTGGTTGGATGGGTTCTGGGAATGGGAATCATGAAATGCGTTTTGAATTAAGCATTTCATGATGTCAGGATTTTGGGAATTGAGTCAATGTACGACGAACTAACTTTTGGTGAAATTCGTTGTTCATGTGACTCAATATGGATTTTAATGTTAGGTTGTAGGGAATTTAGGATTTGGATTAGATTATTTGATAATATTGGGGATTTGGATAGGAGTAGCGATTTAGGATCGCTACAGTTGAGAGAACCCACTAGATCACTAGTGTTACGGACCGACATTGAGTCCAGCGGACCGACATTGAGTCCAGGTCCCCCCAGAATCCACTAATCCCCCTTTGATTCCCCTCTTTACCTGTAAAAGGAAATAACGCGCCAAGTAGTTAATTTGCATAAACTACTTTATGCAAATTCTACTTGGCGGAGAAAAAAAATAATAAAATAAAAATAATACATCGAAAATAAATTCGGAAATATGACAATTCGCCGTCAATCTCCGATGAAAAAAGGAACAATTTTATCTACCGGACTGGAAAATAAGCAGCGTTGGAATCACACCACTATTGAACTACTAAATTAACAGGGGAGCACGACACTCTACGCCCCCTGCAACTGGACAGCAGACAA